>CM047811.1:115128348-115410009 GCA_026214975.1 Gentiana macrophylla
TATGCCCACCAAAACTCTGGATATGTTATCCCCTCACGAAAAACTTCTGTCCACTCCCCCTAATCACGCCAAACTTCGGGTCTTCGGTTGCCTCTATTACCCATGGGTCAAACCTTACAATCACCATAAGCTAGAGTCCTCCTCCCTGCCATTCGTTTTCCTTGGCTATTCCCTCACTCAAAGTCCTTATCTCTGCTATGATATGATTGGTGCTCGTATCTATGTTTCTCGTGATGTTCGCTTTGTTGAGGATATATTTCCATGTGCCTCCACACCTCCTGACCCTGCCATTCCGTCCCTTGATCACTTAGTCTCCCCTAAGGGTGTAAATGATCCGAGCGGCTCGTTAAATGCTCGCTCGGATATGGTTTTAATCGAACTCGAGCCGAACTCGAGCAGCCCATCACAATTAACGAGCCGAACTTGAGCAATTTAATGCTTGACTCGACATGCTCACGAGTCTTATCGAGTATTTTAATATTATTTTAAAATATATTATATTTCTTATTATTATGCTGCTGGACTTAATATTTCATGTGCATATCTTAGCATCTTTACCATTTTTCGAACTGCTCGAGCTGAGCTTGAGTTTGAAAGGGCTCGATTTTTTTTCCGAGCATAATCGAGCCGAACTCGAGCATGAGTAATATGTTATCGAACCGATCTCGAGCAATTTTTTTCATGCTCGAGCGATCTCGAGCCGAGTTTGAGCATCAGTATTTTAAGGGGTCGCTCGACTCGATAAGTAAATGCTTGACTCGGATTGGATCGTTTACACCCCTAGTCTCCCATGTCCTTTACTCTTATCTTGATCATGTCGTTCCTTCCCCTCCATCCCTCCTATTTCATCTCCTTGCTCATCCCATCCTTCTTTCCCACCACACTCAGCCTCTCCCTCTTTGTCCCCATCCACCTCGGCTTCCTCCCTTCGTTCCCTTCCTTATCACCTCCCAATCTCTCTCACCCCATGATTAGCATATCTCGGAATAATATCTTTAAACATCGCCACCTCCTAAACTTTCTTCGCCGGTTGGATTCTCAATATTACGATACCGTGCCTTCCACCGCTAAAACAGGCTTTACAGAGTTCTCATTGGCGTCTTGGTATGTCTAAAGAGTTTGATGCGCTTGTGCTCAATAGCACATGGTCCCTTGTTCCTCCCGATTCGACTCTTAATGTGGTCAGCTGCAAATGGGTTTTTCGGATCAAACGACACTTGGATGGCACAATTGAGCGCTATAAGGCTTGTTTGGTTTCCAAAGGCTTCACACATCGACCCGGCATTGATTATTTTGAGACATTTAGTCATGTTGTCAAACCCACCACTATTCGTTTGGTTCTTAGTATTGCAGTATCCTTGGGTTGGTCTCTCGGGCAATCAGATGTCAATAACAATTTTTTGCAGGGTTCCCTTACTGAGGCTGTTCATATGACTCAGCCACGTGGCTTTGAGGATTCTGACCATCCTACTTTTATTTGCAAGTTGCATAAGGCTATTTATGGGTTAAAGCAGACACACCGGGCTTGGTATCATGAATTGCGGTCACTTGTTCTCTCTATTGGCTTTGTTAATTCTGCTGCGGATCCCTCTCTGTTTGTTTATCGTACTTCCACCAGCATTACCATATTACTTGTGTATATCGATGATAATGTTGTTACTGACAGTTTTTCCTCTTAGGTTCAGCAGGTTATTGACCAGCTTGGTCAACGGTTTTCTATTAAGGATCATGGCGCATTATCCTATTTTCTGGGTGTTGAGGTTACTCCCAACTCTCAAGGTCTCTTACTCACACAAACCAAGTATATTCACGAGTTACTTTCACGGGTTAACATGCAGGACTCCAAACCGGTGTCCACGCCGCTTCCCCCGGATGCTTTTACTTCTAGTGCTTCCACCGCTCCTCCGTATTCGGATGTTACTCAGTTTCGTCAGGTTCTTGGTGCGTTACAATATCTTTTATTTACGCGACCGGGTATTGCATATGTGGTTAATAAGTTTTCTCAATACATGCATTCTCCCATTGATTATTATTGGTCCCTTGTCAAGCATGTTCTTCGGTATTTAGCTGGTACGTTGCATGAAGGGTTACAATTTTTCTATGCGTCCACACTTGCGCTTCATGCCTTTTTTGATGCTGACTGGGGCGGTAACAAAGATGATGATTACTCGTCCACCTCTGCCCACTTGGTTTTCCTCGGCGGAAACCTTGTTTCGTGGAGTTCTAAGAAACAGACGTCCATTGCCCGGTCCTCCACTAAAGCTGAATACCGTTCTATTGCTGCCACTGTTGTTGAACTGGCATGGCTTTCCTATTTGCTCACCGAGTTCGGCTTCTCGCAGTTGACTCCCCCGGTAATTTTTTGTGACAATGTGGGTGCTAATCCGGTTTTTCATTCTCGAATGAAACACGTTGTCATCGATTATCATTACATTCGAGATCAAGTTCAGCATGAGCTCATTCGGGATTCTCACGTCTCTAACTCTGATCAACTTGCTGATGCCTTAACCAAGCCGCTTTCTCGACTTCCATACGGTCACTTTAAGTCCAAGCTGGGCCTTCACTCCCCTTATCCCGCTTAAGGGGGCGTATTACGAGATATTTTGTATTTATTACGAATATTCTTGTATTTATTGTAGATATATCTATAATCCCTCAGATTGTTTCCCCAATTGTATATATATATACATACCATATTGTACTTAGTGGAATCAATGAAATACACTTTTCTATATCAAATATTTGTCAAGATCGTTACTGGTAAGTATAGGTTTTTTTTTTTTTTTTGAGGAAACTGGTAAGTATAGGTAGGTGTGGAATTTCAAATTTATCTTGTACTATATATATGAATAAATTTCACTTTATCATCGTAATCATTTTTTTTTTAATCCAGTAAACAGTCCAGAGTATTTTCTCTGGTGTGCTGATTTTTTTTATAAATATAACTGCACGCCAAATGTTTCCATAACCAACTGACTACACCGTCGCTTTCTGCACACAGCCAACTTTGAATATATGAATATGGCGGATTACTCGCAGCAGAAAGACCTGTCGAAGATGACAATGGAAGAGTATGTTATCTTCAGCCGGCAATACAAGACGCCGTACGCCATCGCTGACCGCGATCTTCAGGTTTTGAATCTTACTTTTGATCGATTTTTTTTTTTTTCTTTTCATTTATACATGTTTTGAATCCCCCTATGTCTCCAATAAAATAAAATAAAATAAAAATCCCCTTCTCCTCCTAAAGAAACCTTCAAAGAAAAAATGCATGTATCCCTAGTAGCATTACCGGTAGGATTCCTGGAGTTGTCGGCAGCTATTCACCCGGGGCTGATAAGGCCAAGTATGTCGATTAACCGGCGGGTTTTGCCGTAGATTAATCGACAGCGTCGTCTATTGTAGTCGTTCTGATCTCGTTTATTCTGGATGCTTGCATTAATTTACGTACTCGTTGGACTGACCATCACCATCTATGATTATGTCTGCGTAAACTGTTGTTCTGAAGGACCGGTTTAAGGTGAAAGAATCAGTTAGGAGAAAAGTATTTACATCCCTAAAGCGTACCGAGTCCGTTAACGATGGGTACCTTACACAGGTTTTCTTCCCCATATGATAGAAAGTTTGATCTTTTCACCTTGGTTGGGTAAGGCAGGACCACAAACCTATAATGCATGTTTGCTATATTAACCGAGTCTGTTCACGATAAGGGTAATAGTATAACATAGTTCGTTCTTAGTCCTGTTCACGGATTTGATCGAAATACTGAGAATGTGTAACCATAAATGAAATATGACTTAGAGTTTGAGTTAAACACATGAACTGGACTAGATAAGGATGAATCTTCACATAGTAGACCCTATAAATAACTACTACCCGTAGTATTTTCACATCCTAGAACAAAAATTCGCTTAGGCCCCGACTACGGATGGACGCCCCTGTATATATATTGGATAATTATTTATGTTGATGTGGTGCATGTGGTGGCTTACTACGTCATTAAAAAGCAAGCAATACGTCTTCTACGTCTAAATTTCAATTCAAATCTGCATTTTGTCTCGAATCTGATTTGTTTATCCTCAAGCATCAGACATGATATCTACAGTAGTACAAGCTAGCTATTTAGAGAGAAAGAGAGAAAATAACCTTTCATTTTAAATTTATAAGCATAATATGACAACATATGTTTACTATGTAAATATCTATCTAAAACATCATAAATAGAACATTCAACTATTTGTTTTTATTAGTTGATAGCATAATCTTATATCATTTATTTTTCGACGCTGCAGATGGAAATCATAGCATCAGAGATTGACAATGTTCTGTCAGATGATCCAGGCTTGCAGCTTGAGGCCACCAGTGTATTAAAATACATGCTTAATATCAGTAATTCTCTACATTTTTAACATGTCAAACCTTTTAATTAGTGTTTTCGTTAACAATTCCAATTACTGAAGTTGAGTCAAATATGCATTAATGTGGGATCTCTTTGTTTGTGTTTTGACTTTGATCAAATATGCAATAAGGTGGGATACATCTCTTTGTTTGTGTGTTTTGACATTGATCTTTTGCTATATAGTGCCGGATCCTCCATTTAAGCAAGTGATTGAAGCTGGTGTTGTGACTCGTTTTGTTGAGTTTCTTAATCGGAATGACCTCCCTCAACTTCAGGTCCAACATTATTGCATATATTCTACCATCCAATATATGTTGATAAATAAGTTTTGTTGGTTGGTTATATATTGAGACTTATAATAGGCGCGCATTTTCTTGTCTTCAGTCTGCGGTTGTTAAGATCCTTGCCTTTTTTGCTAAAACATCTGAACTCATAAAAGTTATAGTTGAACATGGCGTTGTTCCTCAACTTGTGAACTTCCTCCTCCTCCATGCTCCTCCTGAACAATTTACCATGCGCAGCATACGTAATCTGAAAGAAGTTTATTCGATCTCCATTCTGTTTAGTTTCTTAATTAATTTGCTTGTCTTGCACTTGCAATTCTTAGTCATCTCTTTCTTTCTTTCTTTCTTGTCGCTGTTTAATTAAAGTAGTATATGCTTATATAATTTGCTTTTAGGCTATTTTGACTTTGGGATTCATAGCTCGGGAGTCCCCAGAACTCCGTGTGCGTGTCCTTGAGAATCAGGCTTTGGAACCATTGTTGGCTCAGTTTGAGGAGGATAACAAAGAATATATATCGCATATTTCTGCTTGGACATTACTCCAGTTCTGCAAGGGCATTCCACCATTGAACTCTGAGATGGTCTGCTCCTGACTACTTCTGATAACGTGCACATGCATGTGCATGTGTTTGTCTGTTTATATCTGTGTGTATGTGTCCGTCCGTCCATATTATTAATAGTTTCTGTTCACAGATTTACGTACGTTGGAACTTAGTGCACCCTCTTTGTTTGTTTGTTTGTTTCTGGACAAACCTTCAGCGTTCAGCACGTTATGTTTATTGAATAGCTACTAGCATAAATATGATGTCTGTCATCTTGACAATTGCAAGCTATAAATATGGCTATTCGTTCGTCTTTGAATTGCTTGTGGAAATGATTTTCATGATAGAGTAAATTAAAGCATTACTATGTACCTAATAATATGTGGAAACGTTTAATTTGTAGACTAGTAAAGTAGTTCCTGTGCTTCGACGACTTATGCATTCAAGTAACAAAGAAGTCATGTCCTATCTATGTTGGACACTTGACTGCTTTCCATATGGTGAATTTCAAGATGATTTCAAGCCTGGTGTTTGCCGCAAGCTCGTTGATATGTTAAGGTAAGTATATTTCAATTTCCTTTTTTTGTTGTATATATATATATATATATATATATATATTCTCTTTTTAGTTTTGTTGCAGTTCGATCTGTTAATGATGCTTCTTATTATCTGAATAGCTGAATAATATATACTTGCATTTCAGTCACCCTTCTCCTAAGATTATCCTTCCCGCACTTGTGATACTGGCAAACATTGCTAAGCATGATGAAACAATAACTCAGGTATTAATTACTTTAGTACTTAATGCCCCCATTTTACTTTCTTGGTTGTTGCCAGATTTGAATAAATATCCACAGTATTCGTTTTTTGGGAAGTTTTTGGTATCATTTTTTTTTTTTTATCGAAATGCATGTCTTAATTTACACCACATTCCTAATATTATCATAATGTATATCATTGTATTCTGGTGATTCAGTACATAATTGCTGATCTTAAGGCAGCACGCCAACTCGAACAGCTCTTAGCCGGTGAATATGACACCAACATAAAAAAGGCTGCATTGCAGACGGTTACATATATCACCAAGAAAAACTGCAACCATACACAGGTCCTTTAATTTATTTATTTGGTTTTTTTTTTTTTTTTTCTTTTTTTTTTCTTTCTATTTTCTGGTTTCAAGGCAAAAGCGACTCCTCAGTGTTTTTCATCCTTTCACTCGCAGGAAGTTGTTAGTCAAGGCATAATAAATGTGCTTGCTAATTTGTTTACAATATCAGAAGACGATGACATGAAAAAGGAGGTGCCATGGGCAATTTCAAACGTTACATGTAATGGTACTCCTCAGGATATAAAGTAAGAAACATATTCCCAAACTGTTTTTGGCTTCAGATTAATTAAAGATTCATTCATACATGCAATGTGCCTTGCTTTCTATTATTATTATTGTTTTTTTTTGTTGCTTATTGTTTGTGTGTGTGTGTGTGTCTGTTTTGGTTGTAGGAGTGTGAGTGAAGCATGCATAAAGCCTCTGTGTGACATGCTAGATAGTCCTGACCAAGAACTTGTCTTCAACTGTATTAGAGGCCTTCATAGGATTCTAGATATTTGGCAACAAGAGTTGATTGACGGGATATCATCCGATCATGATCTTTTCGTTATACTGAAATGATTGAAGATGTTGAGGGCTTAGAGAAAATCGTGAAACTTCGGAATCGTGGACAAGGCTTTGTTTCTGGCATTGCAAAGTCGATTCTGCACAATTACTGGCTAGATATTTCTTTGAGAGAGGAGGGAACTTAGGCTGAACTTGCTTTTGGGTTTGTGAATAAACAAGAATTTCAGGTATTTCCTGCATATAATTAGTCATCAGGTGACTCTGCTGCATTATCCATACCAATAATTAGTTTTGCTAGAGTCAAGAATGCAGAGGACTTTATACCTTTAGCAACAACTGAAGACCCTTTCGTGAGCTTCCACCTTGTCATAACAATCAAACAGTGTGTCAACGGAAATCAGATTCAACCGTTCTCTGGAATATGCTCGGTCTGGTACCGTACACTTTAGCCAGTAAGTGTGCTGAATCATGTGTCAACCTCAAATCACTGGAAACAATGAGCAGGTGTTGGAAATATTAGTTTGGAGGGTTAGTCTATATGTAATAATTATATCAGTTGACACTCAATAACTCAACAATATTGATAATAAGAAATATCTATAATCAATAAAGTTCAGTTTCAGATTTATAATGGTGTAATTCCGAAATTAATAAGTTGGAAAGAAATTACATGTTCGATAATTATTTTATTCAATTTCTTGGAGCTACTGGTGATAGACTCATGGTTTCTGTGTTGACTTCTAACAAGCGAGTGAATTTCGGTATTTCGGGACATGAATAAATATTAAGGAACATTTTATAGTGGTCATTGACCACCAAACTCAATCTTGAACTTAATGGATGAGAAAATTGATACATATGCACACTACCTCTTGTCGAGGTACCAACGTCAATTCTTTGGAACTATGAATATCTGTGAGTGGGTAAATGATTGTCTTAAAGAGGATCTCTTGGGGGAAAGTGATTTGATGATGTGGAGGTTTCTATTCCGTGAGATTGTTTCGGGAGCCTATTATTGACGTAATTAGGTGGTTCATCAAGTGGGAGTTCATTGTCCCCCGAATGTGGTTTTTATTAAACATGTGGTTAGTAAAGCGAGGGACTAAAAGATAGTTTGGGATAACCAGCATTTGGGTTTGTAATCTCTAAATTTTGGTAGTGCGGTTTTGTAGGCGTTCTTTTTTCTTGTTTTGTAAATCCTTGATGTACATCTTTTCTTTTTTGGCATTTTTGTCTATTAATAAAGATTCGGTTTCCCTAAAAATACCATTAAAAACAATTTTGGGTCAATCGCTTTTGTTTGTATTGGATATTTGAGTAATGTTATGTTCACAACAAATATAAATACAATATATCTTACGCGTATTAGATATTTGAGTAATGTTATATTCACAATAAAATAAATACAATATATCTTACATCATTAATTATAATATATGATTTCATCATAATCAATTATTAAGATGTGTCATATTTTATTAAAGACATAATGTTTTTCTATATATTATATATATCGGGGACTTTTTTTTTTTCCACAGGAAACGAAAGCTTTCGTTAAACAAACTAAGCGTTACAAAGCCAAACAGGGATACAGTTATGCCAAAATACCCCAATATCCGAACTGAACGAGAAAGCTGCAAGATTGTGAGCCATCTTGTTACTTTCGCGTCGGTGTGAAACAAAGCGTAAATCAAACTTACTGGATAATACCCTTATATCCTCAAGGATGACGGTAATGGATACGGGGTTAGAGCTATTACAATAATTAACCAAACTAAACAATCCGAATAACAGACTATGCGTTTGACACCCATTGCTAGACATCTTTCCATGCACCATCGTAGTGCTTGGGCCTCCGCTATCAAGGCCGAACTACAATGCGACCTCGGAGAAGTCCAGGCTTCCAAGACTGCATCATCATCCTGGAGAAGAACTGCACCATATCCTGCAAGACCAGAATCCGGCTTCTAGGCTGCATCGACGAAGGCACGAACCTCCACAAACCGGGGGACCTCGCGCTGCAAGACAGGAGAGGAAGAAAAATGATTAGGAACCGCCATCTCCTCGTTATGTACCTGCATGTACTCGGACCAAGCCTCACTGGCAAACTGAGCAGTTTCCTCAAATGCCCAATACAAGTGATCAAAAACACGATTACAACGAGCCTTCCAAATATACCACAAACACAAAGGCCGGGGCCTCTCTTCCTCCGACTGATGCAGAACTTTTTTCCTCCAAAGCCATATCCCTTAAACTGAAACGGAGGGAGTATTTTTGCTTTCACAGTGGGGTATCGCAAACAATTATCTGGCACTAATCCTCCGGCGTCTTTCGGACACCAAGGTGAGGACATCTCCTACAAGCTTTCTGCATTCATGATGGCTCGAACCGAGGCATATCTTGTAAAAGCGATCGAGTCCCTTCCGCTCTAACGAACCTTTGTCGGTAAACGGATGGATTACTAGATTAGTATGTATAAAGAGGTTTTTTTGTTTTTGTTTTTGTTTTTAGGAAATAAAGAGGTTTTTTTAAAAAATAATAATTTCATCAACTGGTAAGTATTTAACCCGCGCGTTAAAAAGAGCAGAGCAGAGCATAGCAGAGTTTTCCCGTCTATATAAACAACTGCAAATTCAGTTAGTTTTGCATTGCATAACCAACTAACTGCACCCATCGCCTTTCTGTACGCTTCGCACACTGCACACAGCCAAGTTCCAAGATCTGAAAATGGCGGACGTAGCTTCCTCTTGCTCTTCCTCTTCTTCGCCGCAGCAGAGGAAGCCATCGGAGTTGACAATGGAAGAGTACGTCACCTTCATAGAGCAAAACAAGAAGTTGAACACCATAACAGACCCCGATAATCAGGTTTTGAAGAATACTTTTGATCGATTGTTTCATTTAATTCTTCTTTTTCAATCTTTATACTTGTACTCCTCCTATTAGCATACTTCTTCTATAGCTGAAGGATTCCTGAAGTAGCAGGCAGCTATTCATTTCACCATATACATAATACATTAGATAATTATTTCTGTTGATGTGCCCCGTGTGGAGTTTAACTACGGTCAACAATTAATTTTATCAAGATTCACGCACATATCATCTACGTCTAAATTTCGTTCCTCGAATCTAATTTGTTTATCTTCAAGTATCTCCTGAAACATTGCAGTGGACAATTTACATATGGTACCGGCATATAAATAAACATTTCTTTGGTATGATTTAAGGTTAATGGAATTCCTCTTATAAATGATTTCTGGTTTGAATTTGTTGGTAACCTACACATAATGCCAATGGAAAGCAATTTCGGAGTGTTGCCCAAGCTCTTCTGTGTTAATGTACCTGAGGAATTAATCGATTTTAAGTAACAGATAATAAATCAGTTCGCTAAGTTGTAGGATCATTAATTAATAGAGTTGCCATGAAGTTCGTAGAAAGCGGTGGAGAGAGGATGATATATGCCAGAGATTAGGTGAAACAGGGGAGAGAGACAATATTTGGCACACTTTTATGGCCTTGAAAATCATCAGCAAGTACTTGATTGTGCATTCAATGAAAACTCATATTGTTATCAAAGGAAAGTCTTGATGCGTGATTTTGGCATTATCGTCACCGAGATTGATGCGTTTTGTACAATTAAAATTACTGTGGATGGAAACAATTGATTTGCTTTTAATGTGCTTCATATAATCTATTGTTTGGTTCACTAAAAATAAGATGTATGTTCCAGGTGGAAACCATAGCATCAATGATTCGGTCAGATGATCCAGACATGCAGCTTGAGGCCACCAGTCTCTTTAGAAACATGCTTCATATCAGTAATTCTCTACATTTTTTACATGTCAACCTTCTAGCTATATAGTGTTTTCTTTAACAATTCCAATTACTGAAGTTCAGTCAAATATGCATATGTGGGATCCTTGGTTGTGTTTTGATATTAATCTTTTGCAAGTTCCAGATCCTCCATTTAAGGAAGTGACTGAAGCTGGTGTTGTGCCTCGTTTTGTTCAGTTTCTTGATCGGCATGACCTCCCTCAACTTCAGGTCCAATATTGAATTCTACCATCCAATATATGTTTGTTAGTAAGTTTTGTTGGTTATTGACTTATAACAGGCATTTTCTTGTCTTCAGTACGAGGCTGTTAAGATCCTTGCCATGTTTGCTAAAACATCTGAACGCATAAACGTTATAGTTGACAATGGTGCTGTTCCTAAACTTGTAAACCTCCTCGATGTTCCTTATGAATTAATCCGTGCACAGGTATTCTCCATTTTGCTTAATTTCTTTGCTTTGACTTGCACTATGCAAATCCTGCAATTCTTAAGGCATCTTTTCGCTGTTTATGCTTGGTTTTAGGTTATTTTGACTTTGGGATTCATTGCTCGGGAGTCCCCAGCAATCCGTGTGCGTGTCCTTGACAATCAGACTTTGGAAACATTGCTGGCTCAGTTTTATGATAAGGATAACACAGAAAATATATTCCGAAATGCTGCTTGGACATTACTCCAGTTCTGCAAGGGCATTCCACCATTGGATTTTCATATGGTCTCTGCTCATGACTTTGAGTATCGTCACTATGCTGATAACGTGCACATATAGTTTATGTGTGTGTGTTTGTCTGTTTACGTCTGTGTGTTGGTGTCCATATAGTTTCTGTTCACAGAATAACGTTTTAACTTTTGTAGTATGTTTATGGACAAACCTTCAGCCTTCATCACATTCTGTTTATTCATAGCTACTAGCATAAATGTGGTGTCATGCATCTTCACAATTGCAAGCTATAAATATGGTTAATAGAGTCTTAGAGGAAAGCATTACTGCCTAATGTGGAAGGGTTCAATTTGTACTTGTAGTCTAGGCAAGTAGTTCCTGTGCTTGATCAACTTGTGCATTCAAGTATCGAAGAAGTCGTAGCCAATGGATTATGGGCACTTTGGTGCTTTTCATATGGTGAATTTCATGCTAATTTCAAGCCTGGTTGCCGCAAGCTGATTGATCTGTTAAGGTATTCTCTTTTTTTAGTATTGTTGCATTTTTGTTGATGATGCTTATCTGAATAACTTAATACTTGCATTTCAGTCACCCTTCTCCTTCGGTTATCCTTCCCGTACTTCATATAGTGATAAACATTGCTCGTGATGATAGAATAATAACTCAGGTACTGAAATATATATATATATATATATATATATATATATATATGCTGCGATCTTTACACTACGTACATTCCTAATTAATATTATCATAATGTATATATATCTTGGTTGTATGGTGATTCAGTACATAGTTGGTGATCTTAAGGCAGCATGCAAACTTGAAAAGCTCTTAGTTGGTGAATATGACAACAACATAAAAAAGGCTGCATTGTGGGTTGTTGTACATATCACCAAGAGAAACTGCAACCATACCCAGGTATGAATCTTTAACTTACTGTTTTTATTGTCTGTATTGCTGTTTTCTGGTGTTTCAATGCAAGAGTGAAACAGAATCAAGGATGCTTTGCATGTATATTCTCAGTCTTTTTCTTCCTTTCCTTTCCTTTCACTGTGCAGGAAGTTGTTAGTCAAGGCTTAATAAATGTGCTTGCTAATTTGTTTACAAGATCAGAAGATGATGACATGAAAAGGGTGATCGGTTGGGCAATTTCAAAGGTTACATGTAATGGTACTCCTCAAGATGTAAAGTAAGAAACATCCCAACCCTAGTGTTTTTGGCTTCAGATTAAAGATCCATATATGCATGTGCTTTGCCTTTTTATTTATTTATTATTGTTGTTGTATTTTGTTGATTTTGTTGTAGGAGTGTAAGTGAAGCATGTATACAACCTCTGTGTGACATGCTGGGTGTTTATCGGAATCATGGCCAGGAACTTGCCTTAAACTGTATTAGAGGCCTTGATAGGATTCTAGATCTTTGGCAACAAGAGTATGCTGATGGATCTGATGAAGTTTTTCGCTATGTTCAAATGATTGAAGATGCTCCTCTAGCCTTACAGGAAATCTTGTACCTTCGGAATATTACCGCAGGCTTCATTTCTGGCGTCGCGCAGTCCATTCTGAGCCAATACTGGCCACATCTTTTAATAGAGGGGGGAACTTAGGCATATAATTTCCTCAACATGCTTTTTTGGACTGTTAATAAACAAGAATTTTGGATACTTCCTCCTGTAGAGGGTCTCTTTAAAAAATTTCTGTGAATATAACTGAATCATAAGAAGAGTTTTTTTTTTTGGTTTGTTTGTTTGATTGTTCACCCCTCTGAGCTATATATATATATATATATGATAATATAGAGCATCCATGTATAGCTAGAGCACACAGGGGTTTGGAGTTGGTATTATAGCATAAATGCATCCCGTTTTGATTTTAATTTGTCAGTCTATCATAGGGTTGGTCCCTGCTGCTTAAAATTTTCAGACACGTTTTTTAACCTATACGCATTCCGTTTTGCTCAGTAAAAAATTAAAATATCAGAAGTTTTACCTGTCCTATTCTGTTCTTTTTAACAAATAGTCTGGAATGTTTCTTCGTTTGGACGTCAAACCGAATCATGGGACATTACTACATAAGTAAACGAGGCACCAGTCTCCGTGCAGATCAACTAGCATTTAATGAACCAAAAGGCACTTAATATTGTTTTAAGCAAAAGACGTTTTGATTAAGCGTCAAATTATTTTCCACGACTGCCATTAAATCAAAACTTACAAACAAAAACAAGAGTTGACAGAAAGCCATCAAACAGTGAAACTAAAAGAAATCATAAAGTAAAGGATCTATTCCCTGGTGTTGTTGGCATAAACATTAAAAGAACCAACATGTGTATAGTATAGTACATAACAAATGAGCAGAGACAAAGCCTTTTGCTTCTACTTTCTTCCTAACTCATGGGAGGCTTCAATGCTGAACAATCCTTTCTGTCAACAAAAGCATGGAAATCATTATCCGATACCCCGTATGCATGTGTGTGTGTGTGAGTGTGTGTGTGTGTGTGTGTGTGTGTGTGTGTGTGTGTGTATTCTTCAACAGATATTGCAAAATCAGGCTGCCCTTATTGACATCACCCAGCTTTTACTATGGCACCACACCGAGTAACATTTGACCTTTAAAATGGCGATTCTAGACCACGTTTTCGACTTTATAACGGTCAATAGTTACAATTGTCTCCAGTTGAAAGTCGATTCTATGGTCTAGAATCGACTTTGCAATGGTCAATTCAGGATGTGGTGCCATAGCAGTAGGTTGAGTGTGGTGCCAACAAAGACGCTCTTAGTGTAGGCCTATGTTAATTACTATAAAATGTAAGCCCATGTTTTTTTATATATAATATATAAACTACCAAGAAATGAAACAGGTTCTTACAATACATAGCAATAGAAAGCACTTACTTAACCCATCCAAATCAAAATTGCTGACACTTTCTCCAGACTTTACGAGCCGAATCCTTCCTGTGTAATTCAAGAATTTAAAAAAAAAAAAAGAGTAATGTATCGAATACATATGATGATTTTTAGTGAGAAACAAAGTAAAAGAGTTTTGAATTCGAGTGATTTGAGTCATCAACTGTATCAGCTTAGCACTTCTAGGTGCCCCCTCATAGCTGACATGGCAGACAAAGATGCAACATAAAGCGAAACCCCACACCATTTTTTTGGTATGCATAGTTTTTGAAGTGTAAGGATGTTTTATACCTTCTACAAACTCATCTTTACATGAAGAAATATCTTCAGAGGTTTATGTTCATGCAAGGGCGAGGAAAACAACAGTGACTTGTCTACTTCATGCCTCGGTGCACCTAGGCGCCGCCTTAACTATGCTACCTTTTGACAATAAATCTTCCATGCCATAGATTATCCTCAGTACTAGGGGTGTAATAATCACCAGGGCTCAAGCTCGACTTGACTAACAAAAGTCAGGCTCGAAACTAGACTAAAACAATTCATGGCTTTTCCTCAGTACTATATGTCTATATCATTCTATTGTACAAGGAGAGACAATTGATCATCCATAAACTTGTAATACACTACAATGCCAAGATACTATGTATCTCCCCACCACCTCGAAAAAAAATGAAATAATTTTGTTAACATACTTCAAAAAGATGAAGTGGCAGTGGTGTGACAATTATCCTAATCAAGCAAAATGTCATAATTATAATCATGTATGTTACAGACAATGCATTTTCAACTTTAGCATGCAGTATTACAAGTGAATTTGCTGTATCAGGATGGCTATTTGTAGTTCATTCAGGACACTACATGAGACAAAATTTTCCTATACGTGCAGATGGGATGCAATATACCTTCATATTCCACAAGCAACATAAGCATAAATTGTTATCTGCTACATAGCATGTTGACAAAAACATAATGAACGTTATCCCAAAAGGTTTCAAGAAAAATATTCTTATGATACTTGTCCTTTATGCCCGTATCAATGTTATTCTCACAAAACTTCTTCAGGTATCTCCTAAAGATTTCCAAATTAGACCGTCTGGCCCACAAAAGTAAGTGTATTTGGTAGAGGTATCATAGATCATAAGCTAAAACATGGAAGGTTAAGAAAGATGACATGATTGTTATGGCTCAAGAAGAAAAAGAAGTTGCACAATCGACCATTTTAACCACTAATGATACCATTCGAATTGCTCTTTCTCTCTGCTTACCAATCCCTCCTAGGCTCCTCCCTCATCATTTCCTATCGCACACAACCACTAAATCTAGTTCTCAGCTGGTTTCTCCTGTCTCTTATATCCACAATCACAAATCTATCATATTTTCTATAGAATTGAACTCATTCATTTTTTTAAAATAAGCTCATATGACAAGAAGCTAAGCTTGATGGCTTGGCTGTTGAGTTGGAAGTGGAGGTAGCAATTGTGTGAGGGAAAGACGAGAATTTTGTGGGGACTGAGTGGCTCACGAGCTAGTGGAGATTGTTGGTCTTCAATAGAACCACTTTTTTAGCTGATTCCTTGAGGCAACAAGGGACGATTGAGACATCTAGAGGTACAAATTTAGATGGCTTTATTGTGCGTTCATTGAACTGAGTCCTAAGACATCGGCAGTAATTGACCTATTTTAGTTCTACCTAATGCCAGCCACCATGGCTATGCCCGTTTTAGTTTTCTTTTTTTCTCTTTTTCTTGCGGGGTCAAGACACTAAATTCAATTTTGTGCTCAAAATGTGAAACGTTTCGTTCAATCAATTCTCTGAAACACAATTAGAACAAAGCCTAAATGTTCACTTACCATCACGCCGAACACAAATTTCTGGTATGCTTTTGATTTCTCCATTGATACTGTCATTGTAGACTCTGGTCTCCAAGTCACCCTCAACATACACCGATGAGCTGGAAAATTTTCTGTCATTAGTCAGAACGTAAGAAAAACGGAAATAATTTATTTTAAAAAAACCTTTTGATTCATACTTTTTCACAAGTTGTCGAACTGAATAAGCCCCTAATTCGTCATTGTGAACTGCAACACGATGCCATTGAGCAGGTCTTGATAAATCTTTACTATCAAAAAGCCTCTGATCATACATACCCCCAGTTCCAACAGTAAATATTGTTACAGTACGGCCATTTCTTAAGATCTTTTGGATTGGTGCCTGCCCGACCTTGCCACAAATAATCGCCTGTGACGTGAATAAATGTAGAAAACAAATATAAGAAACTTTAGTTTTGTCAATATACAGCAAAAGCATTTCGAAAACAAACAAGAACAAGGACTCTGAAACCCAGCAAGATAACAGAAAAAGTAAGATACCGGGGAAGTGACCATTCCTGGCATTACACGTTAAAAAAGAATCTGAATATCGCTCCAAATATTTACAATAAGACCCCCAAGCGGCAATATCTAGAAGACTAAACTTATGGCTATAAAGAACATAACACACCTAAGAGCTGGCATTGTCAATGAATTAGAACAGTATTCTAATCTTTACGCTCTAGATGGGTACACATTCAGAAACAGGATTGCAAATTTAATTTAACTTCTTGATAGCTAAGATGTTGCAATGCACTGGATTTAATTCAACGTAAAATGCCCACAAAAGAATCTTATAGTTGCAGAAAATATGTACCTTGTGGACACCCCGATAATTCCACCCTCGTTTTGGATCCACACCCTGAACCTCTAATGCTGGCTTCTCAGCAATAAAATCACTGTCGTCAATGCCAACATCATTGTCATTCTCATTTTCATTCTCACTATCAAACGATCCAGTAGAGTAAAATAGCTTTGAGCTTTGTTGCAGAACTAATCCCCCATTTCCTGGATGGTTAAAAAAAATGGTAAGAACATGCGGCCACCATCACTGCACCAAATTGCAGCACAACAGAGTAACCCAATGCTCTCCAAAATCATTCTAAAGAATAACATATGTAGCGTTCTTTGGCTCGGAAATAAATCAATAAAGATTCGATTTTGCACTGGACCCAATAGATAATATCTCAGAAAAATGCAAAATCAATCCTTTGATGAAGATGGGAATCACAAAATCTTAGAAAGATAAGTACATGAATAACCATATAAGTTTATACACAACTGTTGATTTTTCTGAAAGAAAATGCACATAGTACAAGGGAGGAGAGATGGGAAAGGTGTGTTACCGAAAGCAGGCGTAAATTTAGCCGTAGTTGTAGAAACCCTCAATGCTCTGTTGAGTGCTGCACCAATTGAGTTCATTATGCAGTTGCAGAAAATTTTATTTATGGTTGCTAAGTTGCAGAAATACGTCGCTACGGAGGAAGACGGTAGAACAGGTTTAACAAGGGTTTTGAGCCTATTTCAGACGGGAGTGATAAAACGGGCAGGGTCGGATCTACACGGGTTTGGATTTTTCATTTTCTCTTTTACGTTTTAATTGAAGAGGAAAATTCACGATTTATTTTAGAGTGCCTTCGTTTAAAAGCGACGGCCAACCTCTCTTCATTTAAAAGCCGTCTCTTCGCCTAAAAGCCAGCCATTTTCTTACACAAAAATCAAGCCTTTAGCAAGAATCACTCAAGGTCAAGTTCTTAAGCGCGAATCATCACTCTTGTGTGCACTTTTAAATAAATTTCCCTTTATTTTAATGTGTATCATCCGGTAGCCGAGAGTACCTCGAATATTTAAGTTTCATACAATTGTCTGGGATATTTTACGAAACCAAAAAAAAAAGTGTCATCATCGAGTTTGGATTTTTTTAACATATAACTGTTGTAATCGAGTGGTTCTATGATGTAACACTTGTAAATTTGTAGTTAACTTAAGCACATTAGAGTCATTTAATCTCTTTTATATAATACATTTTTATCGTGCGTCAAAGATTATAGATCAAGGGAAATAATATTTGTCACTTGTTATAATCTTTCTACAACGGTTGTATTGTAAAATTTGACTTTTCGTATAGTATGAGTCCGTATAGTGAAATACAATAGAATATGTGGTCACAATATGTTTCACTTGGTACAATGGATACTATAAAATCTCTCTTCAAGTTTGGATTTGACTTTGTAAAAGTCAAATATAAACATTCGATCTCTACAACTCCAAAGTTTAATATTGATCATCCAACTTTCTAGAGGTTAAATAGTAATATAATTTTCCCAAAGTGGATTGTGTGTGGTGACAACTTATTGAGCTTTTAGGCTTGATTTTAATAGTAAAAGTTATTATAATTTCTAGTGAGAATTCAGATTCAATCATCATCCCCTCTCTACTATAATAAAAATCTCATTCCATTTTCCCAAACACAATGACTTTAATTGTAAAAATGTTAAATCATTGGTCTATGGTTTAGTCTTCTTTTTCTTGTAAGATGGGCCAATTTTCAATGCTTTATAGTTGTTTCTAGGGAAATCTTCATCGGCTTGCATGTGAGTTTTAAGGTCAGATCGAAGGCTTTTAAGGCTGATTTTGTTCTTTTGGTTGTCAATCGGAATCGGTCATGGATGGTAGTTGTTGTTATTGATGATTTTGGTGTGGTGCAGGTGGTTTTGTTCAGCTCATCTTGCTCTTCCATGAGCGACTACGCAGGTGCTTATTTCTCTGGTATGATTTGTGTCTTTGGCTGTTAGATCTGGAAAAAGTTCCGGTGGTGGATAGACCTTGGGTTGTCAAGGCTGGCGGTTCACTTTGAAGGTCGTAGCCAGTGTTGGTTTTGCTTACAGGAAAGGATTTGGTGGCTTTATATGTTGGAAAGGTGTCCTAAACCCAATCGGGTCGGACCGGATCCGACCGGGTCGGGTCATTTACAGTCTATTTAGTTCATGTAATAACTTTATTATGATTAATAAAAGCACTTATGTTATTATATATATTGTTTGTCTTCATATTATTTGTTGTATATATATATAGTAACGTCCCTAGTATCAATCTGTGATAGAGAAACCATGATAGTGATTATGGTTGATGAGATCTCTAATCACTATATAACAAGGTTGGTACTTAAATGTCTCTAGTCTTACATATTATCAAATGGGACATTGATAGTATAAATCGACTCAAGACGTATTGGATGTCTTCTACCTTTTAGAAGGTAGGGATAGATCTAAATCTATCGAAGTGTAGAGACACTTGGGTATGCGTGACGTGGGCGTGTATTAGAGAATGCGTGACGTTAGATCGACCCACTTACATTAAGTGTCACACTATGTGGCGGTTGTGTAATTATCCTTTTGACCGAGTCTTCATGGCATCACGGTGTGGATTGTCATGCTTTGACACTATTGAGATTTCTCCACAACCACGGGGCGATCATGCGGTAGTGATTGGGTATGATATTGAAGCATCGCGGAGTATACATGATTGGTCGTCCGGGAATCGCATATCTATGATAGATAGGGATTGAATATCCGAAATGGCCTTCTTATAAGGAATGTCTAGCTCTCGAGAATCTTTGCAAAGTGGGAGTAAATGTGTTATTCGAGAGAGCATGATATCCAGATTATAAGATACGATCGTCAATGTATTGACACTCGAGATACGATCGTATGGATATTATTATAGCGATAGGATTGTAAGTTACACGGTAAGCGCTTCACATGAAAGGTAGTAGTCATTGCTTTTGACTCTTCCGATAATGGAAGTCACGGTGTGTTTCTTAGACGCTATCCCGTGATCGTTAGGTATGAAGGGCATTTTGGTAAATTGCACTTTGTGTCTACGCCAACATATTTGGAAGCCTATCGGGTCACACACATATGAACATCGAGTCGGATTAAAATGCGGTTATAGATGATAACCAAATAAGGAAAGTTATATCTACGGACTATAAAGGTTATAGTGGTAAATTAATATGGTGGTATTTATTTATTATGAATAAATAAAATACAAGATATTAATTATATATAAATTATATTAATTAAAGAATATTCGGAAGTCAATTCATTGACTAAAGGGCGCCACTTTTGGGTGTATGAGATACACTTGGTTTTGTGACTTTAATTAATAAATATTGCCATAATATTAATATAGGATATTAATTGATTTTAGTAAAATAGATTTATGGTAATAAGATAATTATAATCAATATATGATATTGACAAAATATTATAATTAAAGAGATAAATCAATCTAATTGATTTTCCTTATTTTATTGGAAAAGGTTTTCTTCTCCTCCACACTCTCAATTTGGGGCGCCACCTCATCTATAAAAGGAAGTGGGTGTCAAGCTCTTTTACAACACAATTGCAAGAGTTCATAATTCTTGTGTAAAATAGAGAGCTCTCCATAGTGAGTTTGTGAGGAAGAAAAGGTCGATCTAGCGGCCGGAGTTTTTCTCGATAGCAATCAGCGAGGATTCCGGCGAGGGGTTCGTGTGGATTAGCGATAGAGGCCGGACGCGCGTGGGCGGCTTGCGCATTGAACTACTCTCCGTTGGCGGTCAAAGCGGCGATCTTGTAGATCATCTAAGGTATAACCGTCAAACTACTTAACGTGTTTATTGCATTAAACGAAGAACGATCTAGAAAAGGAAATCAAATTTTAAATTCCGCTGCGTTAAACTAGTGATTTCCTAACATTATATCGGTTCTCATGGCGGCTGCTTTGGCTCTTGGTATTTTCCGGCCTTGGCCGGTGGTTGTAGCTGTTTCTTTATGTTTTTATTTTCTGGGTCTGTTATGTGGTTGCTGGTGATAGCGGCTATTGCCAGTATTCGGTTGTCTGAAACTACTATTTTTAGTCTTATGAAGTTTCTATCGATGAATGATGCCCTTGTTGCCTCTGATATGGCATATGCCTCTTATGTTGTTGTTGTTTTACCAAATCAAGTTCTCTATGTTGAGACAGAATTCGGTGTGATTGGGGCGTGCCCCATGATTGTTTTCTTTTCATTTTTTCATCTTAGTAGTTTCTAGCAGTTGCTGGCGGTAGTCCAATTTTATTTCCGGTGTTCTCCCGGCGTGTGTCCGTTTGAACTTTCTGCTTAATTTGTTTCTTAATAAAAATCTTTCGTTTCCGGAAGAAAAAAAGTATGAAATTGTAGATGGACAGTTGCTTTATGAGGGGGAATTTCGCTCTTCATGTAGTATTTTTTGGGTTACCTAAAATAACATTTTATTAAGAAGCCCATGTTACATCCGAAGAGGATGAGAGCCCTATTCGATGAACGAAGGGATATTAAGACCGTGTTTAGCTAAAAAATGAGTTGAGATATTCCTCAAGCGCCCAATAACGAAAAAACAACAGAAGAAAAACGAGAAGGAGAGGTATTGCAAGCTATCCACCACGTAACCAAGGCTTGAAAGATCCTCATCTTCGGATTGGAGGCGACTAACCACCGTTTTGGAATCAAATCCAAAAATAAGATTTCCATAGCCGTAAGCAAAATCAAAGGAGAGACCATGAAAGATACCAAGAATTCATCGAAATACAATGAAAAAGCGCGGCCCAAATTTAGAGAAAAGCTGTTTAAGATAGCTCATGAGGAGTCATGAAAATTTCCGCCCACTGAGAGAGTGTTGTCTTTTAAAACTGTTAAAGTTGTCCCACATTAGGCAATTGCTATTGTATCACCCACCATATTGAGAGACACAGTTCCCTCACCTCAAAACATAGGTTTGGGGATGATGCCCCTTCTTTTATATGAGTTTGAGCCTAGATTTTCTTCATGATATCAGAGCATCCCTTTATTGTGCAAGTGTTGGGCCTCTTTGTTGGCTTATAATATAGCCTCACACTTGATGGGGCGTGTTAAAGTTGTCTCACATTGGACACTTGCTATTGTATCACCCACCATATTAAGAGATGGACTTCCCTCACCTCAAAACCTAGGTTTTGAGGATGATACCCCTCATCTTATATGAGTTTGGGCCTAGATTTTCCTTCAAAAGCAGTATCAATATTGCATTTAACCACTCCGCTAGGGGGACCACTTGGGCGCGCGGTTGGGGAAATGTACGAGAATGACTTTCGGACGCTTCGTTTGCCTTGGTTACTTCCTCAGCTATCGTCTCAACTTTATCTTGTTAATAAGGCAAGAGATGTTAACCGGGGTATTATCAAAGATCCAGGAACAACACACCTTCCAAATAAACCAGAGAAGATAGATATCTTGTTGACATCCGAATAATATAAAATATAAACCGATTCTTCACCCTCTTCTTGCAATATCTCACGTTGAAATATAGGATAAACATTATACTTTGTCAGCCACTTCAGATCAAGTGATGACAATAGACCTAAATAGTTATTAAATCCTAGTGTCGATAGTCGAAGTTTCTGGATCAGAACACAAAAACTATAGCCAAAAAGTTTTTGCGTTTCTGGATCAAGACACAATCGTATTACGTCAATACCAAATGCCGCATAACGCCTTTTGATAAATATAAAAAAAAAAAAAAAAAAAAAACTACCACATACAACTTTTGGAGTGAATTCCTTTTCCTTCTATCAGAAAATTCTGACATAGGAAGTTTCTATTAGAACGGATCGCCGGATTACTACCATGTGTAAAAAAGACAAAATTATTTTCTTTGTTTATATACGTGACAGTAGAACGAAACGTCGAATGACTGTCATGTGTAGAACAAGACAAAATTATTTTGTTTGTTTATATACGTGACAGTACGTAATCTGAAAGTTCGTTCTAACATAAATGCCCTACAGCAGAATTAACCCCTTCTATCATAGATTTTATTTTCCTGATAATGTTTGGTGAATGTTATTATACTTATTTAATCCATATATAGCCGCTTTTGAATATATCACGTTATTCTGAATTGTTTTCATAATAATAAAATTAACCAATATTTTTCTTATTTAGAAAGAAAGAAGATTCTGAATTATTTTCATAATAATAAAATTAAGACGAAAATTAAATATATACCTTTATTTAAAAATAATTTTTTTTATATCTTTTATTTTTAAATCTTATAAATATAACCCTTAGTAGGGCCAGATGATTTCAAGATTGAGACGGGATATAATATCGTGAGGCGGGTTATTTTTCATTGCGGTCGATTAAAATAACACGTCCTCAAGAATTTTTTCACATTTCACGCGCTTAAAAACCCGTCCTGAATATTTTATTTTTTTGTTGCAATTGTACGACATTTTAATAGTTAATTACGCTGTCAATTACGATTTTTTTTTTAAGGCCTCAATTGATTCTTCAGGTTTAATTCTTCAGGCCACCTGCTACATTCATCACCTCCGACGACTTCCCTTACCGGAGAAACAATGACAATGGCAAGCCTTCAGAAATTCCCCCCCACCCCAAGACATCACCGCCATCCATGGCTGAAAATACATCTCTCCCTCCTTTTCCAACGAAGATGTAGCTCCCTCCGAGTACGGAGATCAACATGATTTCTCAGTACTTCGGTTCCCCTTCTTCTAATGTCTCGTTGGTCTCACAGTCACCGCATCACCATCATCTCGTTGTTGATGAAGTCTTGCAGCCGGTGGTTACAGAAGATCTAAATCTGGGCCGCAGTTTCTATTTTTAAAAAAAAAAAGCTTGTGAACCCATCTCCGGTCAAAGATGCTCCTGCTACTGCTTGTTAGTTATTTGGTGGGGAAGAATACGCCTAAAGAATCGTAATTGAGGCCTTCAAAAATAAAAACGTAATTGACAGTATTAAAATGTCGGACTTTTGCAAAAAAATAAATAAAAAATAAAAAATTAGGAGGAGTATTTTTAACAGCAGTAGAATGAGAAAATTTACTTAAAGGCGTGTTATTTTAAGTCGACACTCAATAAAAATAACCCCGTCCTAATGACATTATATCCCGTCTTAAATACCAAATTTCCCGCCCCATGAAGGTTATCTTTGTAAAGACTTAAAAATATAGGTATACAAAAAAAACTATTTTTAACCAAAGGTATATATTTTCAATTCCCCCTAAAATTAACTATAATTGTTCTTATTTAGAAAGAAAGAAGTCAGGTTATTGCTCAAAACATTTTGATTCCTTAATTCTTTTCTACAATAATCAGAAAAAATAGTTGTTTTGCAAGAATTCCTAAATTTGGATAATTGCATGTTGACGGAAAAAAAAAAGTTAAAATAGTAATGAACAAAGCCTTCCTTTTGTATTGAATTGACTTGAAAAATGAATGTGGTACGTTGATAGATACTCATGTGTGATTTTAAAAAAAAAAAGCTAAAAAACCGGTCGGATCTTTGTTCCCGGGTGAATTGTTGGATTTTACCACGATGTCCAATATCCCTTTAGACCATAGGACGGACAAAAAAATAAATATATATATATATATATATATATATATATATAAAACAAAACAAAAATTTGGAATTCATAAATATGTTAACATACGGAATCCATACATAAACTAGCTATTTCTTTTTTAAGGAAACCTTGAGATCTTGAACGGAAAATGATGGAAAAATTTACAATACAGCTACGACTACAACTGTTGTACGAATATTGTATCAAGTGTTAACATTGTAACCTTGGCTATCACATATGCCATTTGATAATTGATACAACTTTCATACAACCGTTGCACCATAATATCTATAAAAAATGATTGGTATACCCAATTCTAGCTTCCAGCGTAATTGTTGTGAGTGATGGTCTAAAAGGACTAACCCGAGTTGACAAGATCTTTATGTCTCACACTTATATGGTGGTGATGCGCTTCCCCACTTCCAATGTAGGATATCACAGTGTTGAAGTCTTTAAATTAATATTGTGCAAGCACTGGAGAGATGACGCATACTTGAGAGGGCGTGTTAGGCATGTGGAAGTCTTTAAATTAAGATTGCGCAAGTGTTTGGAGAGATGACTCACACTTAAGAGGCGTGTTAAAATGTATAAGATATTATTATCAACCTCCTCATGAGCTTACGCTTTTGGGAGAGATGGTAGTTCAATAAATTGATTTTTTTCCAACAAGAAAGGGATCGTGAGATGTGATACATTACACGTTAAAAGAGTGAGGAAAAAATAGAAGTATGAAGAATCTTGAAGAATAAATCATCATATTGTTACCCAAAAGCAACACACAAAGTTCCCTTATAATAAAATGAACTTTAAAAAAATGTCAAAGATACACTCCCGCCAAACTGCTCTGATATCAAATCTTTGGCACTTTTCCAATCGTTTTCATAAATAATGTCGAAATATGTTGTATTTAACTAATTAAGCATTAAGAAGAGTTGGAAATTCGATGTAACATGGTACTATAATAATAGACGATCACAAGTTTAAAAACTCTTTCGCTCCAATTTCTATCCCAGTTTAAAATGTTCATAGGTTTCATAAACTATGTATCGGTGGCTCGTGCAATGCATCAAGCTAGGTATATGAACTTCTAGCTTGTTTGTTTTGTTAGAATGAAATGGAATTGTTTTTCATTCTATTTTAATATTTGAATATGATTACTATAATTAGGTAATTAAATGGATTAATGAAATTTCATTCCGTGGAATGAAATATGTGTAGTTGACTATTTTTCATCCCTCTTTAAAAAATGGATGAAATATGATGCAATGGAATAAAAATCAATAAAACACATACGAAGTGGGTAAGAGTTAGGTGGGGTGATTGTGAGGTAGGGTAAGGATGAGTGTGTTAAGGTAAGGTGGTTAGAGTGAGAAATGTAGGGTGGGGTGAGGTTATTTATAGTAAGTATGTGGTAAGATTGGGTGGGCAGTGGGTGGGGTGTTAGGAAATCACTAGTCTAACGCAGCAGAATTTAAAATTTTAATTTCCTTTTCCAAGATCGTCTTCGTTTAATACAATAAACACGTTAAGTAGTTTGACGGTATATACCTTAGATGATCTACAAGAACGAAGCTTTGACCGTCAACAGAGAGTAGTATTTGCGCAAGCCGTCCACGTGTCCGGCCTCTATCGATAATCCACACGAACTCCTCGCCGGAATCCTCTTTGGATTGCTATCAGAAAAATCCAATTTCTTAGAGTGGCATTTTCTCCTCTCTAACTCTCTATAGGAAGCTCTTTATTTTACTCAAGAACTATTAGCTCTTGGAATTGTGATGTACAAAAGAGATAGTCAACCCATTTCTTATATAGAGGAAGTGACGCCCCTTCTTGCCCTAATTTGATTATGAAAAGCTTCCTAGAAGATAGATTAAATAGAAAAACATTTTCCCAATAAACATTTTTCCTTTCATTTATCATATATTCTGCGTAATGGGAAAACAAACTTATATTATAGATATACTAATTTGTAACGATAATAGAGAAAGTATGCCGGTGATTTTATGGTGGCATTAATTTTATGGTGATCCAGTTTTATCATGTCATCACCTTCTTCATGAATGACAAGTTTTAGAATGTGTGGTTTTTTTACATACAGGTGAGACCAACAAAAAATAATTAAATTTGATTGGTTACTGCAGTCACAAGTAATACTTGTGGTACGGACAAACTCATCCTGAGATGAGCCAACAAATGCCTACCAGTAAGCGTCAAAATTTGTAATAAGAGTCTTTTTTTTCTTCATGTTTTAGTAGTACTGTATTTTAGGTCTAGTTTTATTCTCTATTTAATCTAAAATAACGTTACAAACCCAAATTCATACTAGAATTAAGTTATAAAAAAAGTAGTCTAATCAAATTACGTTACATTTTTTATACGCCGCGCTCATTATTCTAGTATACCAAAAAATAGTTGTTATATCATATTTTTCATACAATAAAATGCCTTAAATTTATTTTGTCTTAGGGCCCTCGATATCACAGGGACGGCTCTGGGACGGACAATCATAAAATTTACGAAATTATGCATTGGTGTTTCATTACGATTTAAGATAGAGATGATGGATGGGATTGTATCCGGCATACTTGTAAATTTAATTACACTTCGTACTTCCTGATTACAATCATGGTACCTCCCATGATATAATAAAAAATCTCTTCCCTTCCACATTTAAAAGAAATTATAGATGATGGACCTCTATTCTTCAAAAGCCCCCTCCCCTCCCTCTTTTTTAATAATGAAATGTTACAAGCACAACGAATGACACAAAACGAATTTTCAATGTTGATTATGATTTAATACATATCGATAATGATGTATTCCCGTTATAATTAATCAAGAATGCAAAACGGACCTGACCTTGGGGTGGGAGGAGGTGCCGCCACTGAGATTTCGAAATTGTATCCTAACGATATAGTTTGTTGCAAAAAACATGTAAAAACACTACTAATTTCAAAACTAGATCTTCGAATTTGTTATGTTGCCATCATTGAGAATTTTTTCTGTGTCCGTCGGTGTACTACAACCGTAACGTACGTGTGTATATAGCATCACTCTAGTTTATATTTGTGACAGGGGCGCCCCTGTGGGGGGCCAACGGGGCCATGACCCACGGTTAAAAAATGGATAATTTTAAGAGCCCGTCAATTTTTTAACGCATGCAATAGCATATGTATTATGTATGTATTTTTATATTAAACTTCAATAATCTATGAACAAACAATTATTATCATAGTGGGGAGCAATTTGGTAAAACCAGTCAAGTTATTAGGGTTTGAGTCTTGTTAAGTGCAACATTTTGGTTATTCTTGTTTTTTAAGAAGGGCTTAAATTTTTTTTAGCCCCGAACCTAAATTTGGACAGGAACGCCCCTGTTTGTTGAACAATTTTTGTACGGACACTTAATTAGACTTTAAGAGCAACAGAAAAAAAAAAAAAAAAAAAAAAAAAAAAAAAAAAAGGGTTCCAAAATATGGACACTTCCTTCCTAAACATGATACATGGTGCATGATCAGGGTCAAACCCGGTCTATGTTGCATGACGACCAAATGGCATGCTCTTAAATCTTAATCAAACCCTTTTTTGTTTCATTCACAGTATACCTTGCTATAAACACAGTATCTGCATGAAAAGGAGCGTTGACATAGGATTTATTCTTATTATGATGCCAGATGTCATTTATTAATAAGTCCAAAATCAGTTGAACGAATCATTAAACCTGTCAAACATTAAGGTAGATTAAAAAACAGATAGCAAAAATATAAAATTGTGGACAGCCTCAATAAAAGACAGAATGAAGAACATATTAATTCGAGAGTGATATCCAAAAAATGCTTTACACAAATCTCATGGTATAAATTATTTATCAGGGTGTATAGTAATAAAATGCATTCTGTATATTATTTTATTTCATTCTCTTTTAGTGTTCTTGATGTGATCGGATCACACGGACGGAGAAAAAAAAATACTTTTACAGCAAAGCTTGAAGGTTATTTCCATGGCGGATCCTGATTTTATAGTTGGCATCATAGGTAATTTTCTTAATCAATTCTTTTATTGCAATTGATGTTGTATATATATGTATATATATATTCTGAGAATTTCTTACATGCATGGAGACTCTGATTGAGGAGTTCACCGACTTGACACCATTCTGGCCACTTATTGTTTGAATTTTGATGATTTACCGGTGAAGATAGTGCCACGTCGGTGAACTCTGTAAATGAAGTCACCATGTAAGAACTACCCGTCTGCCCCTGTATGTACAGTGGGAACACTTCTTCAGTGACTATATTCATATTTTCTGTAAGGTTTTTTAAACATAGTAGTATATTTTCTGCAGGAAATATCATTTCAGTTCTGCTACAAGCTGCACCCTAGTAAGTGTATATATATACTTGTGTTTAGTGTTTATTTATTTATTATTTTTTTTTTTTTGTGTGTCTGGCAACATCATATCCTTGCCAGTTAAAAGTTTTCTATATATGGTTCAATTCATGAGAGATAAGATAACCTCTCATTAAAGATTGAAAACAAAACATTGTGTTTCTTTATTTATTGTGTGAGTTCTAAGTAGTTTTCTACCTGATTGTTTGATCAGACTCCTTTAAATTTCGGTATTCTGTGATTGGGCTCATTCCTCAGATTGTAGGGGAATGAATGCTACATAATTTGAATCCCCGAAAAAACCAATCACAACCCCGGCCTTCGATCTTCAAGAAATTTTTAAGTGGAGTCCTCATTTGGTGCGAAAACATCAAAACATCTATAAAAACATTATAATTAATATTTACATGTAAATTGTATTTACAGGTAAAGACCTCAAAGTCTTTTACTGTATTTTATCTAGGCATGTCTCTGCATCATGTGAAGAGACATAAGACAAGAGTTATTTGGTCCACCTGACCTACCCTTTAGTTTACACCCATCATACGTTCATCATGAGTTTTTTTCTCTCGAGGGGGGGGCCGTTCTTGGTAGACCATATCCTAAAGGCAGTTCTTACCTACTCACTCCGTAATCTAGGTATACGTTGTAACCTTATAATCTTAATCAACATTTCTGATTGAGGGTATACATACATAACATATATATATATACACACACGCACGTACGTAACATACATAATATGTATCGAATTTATTCACATATAATACTTGGTACTTATATTTGTTAGTTCTACTTCGAACAAAGTATTATATGTAGTGTAATGGTAATCTGATTGGAAAATGACCCAAAGGTCATGGATTTGAATCCCCTCGGCCGCATTTTTTATTTTCAACTCTTCAAAATGGGCCCCACATGCCACGAATCACCCACATCATATTTTATGGGTCCCACAATACACTTGGCAGCCACCTAAGCCATCTCACCGGAGCTCCGGCGATGATTAGGCAAAAAGGACTAAAAATCCAGAAAATAGAAAGTTATAGGACTGAAAATACTACCGACGCAAAAAAAAGGACTATTTACAAAAACGAGGAAAGTTATAGGACTATGCGAATGTTTGTTAATAAGGAGTACTCATATTTGTATGCAATCAAAACGCACGATATGCGACATTAAAATACTACACACAAACTTATGAACGAATCAGACCAACACAAACACACTAAAATCATAATACGTATCGTGTTTTGATTGAATACAAATAGAATTTTTTATCAAGAAGTTTTGCAGTAGAATTTTTAGAAAAATATTGCCCTAAAAAATACCTTCTTTCTTTATGCCATTCCCAGCCTTAAAAGCTAATAAACTCATAAAAAGAATATGCATGCATGTCTTAAACGTGTGCATTAAGAGTATCATTGTTTTTCTCAACAAAAAAAAAAAGAAAGAAAAGAAAAAGAGTATCAGTCATTTTTTTCGAAACTCGATTTTAAGTTCCAGAATCTTTTTGAAAAATAGATAATAGTCATTGTGGTGTCATAAAGAAGGTTATGTGTGATACTCTTAAAAATACCCTAAATACATATAGAGATACCATTAAAAAAAAAGAAAAAACATTGCAATACTCCACCAAACAAGCAATCTTTAAATAGTGAAATTAACTTTAAAATGGCAAAAACTTTCCTATTGTAATGCTTACTTGATTTATTCCCTCCAACCAATATCAATTACTCAAATCATTTCGTCTCAAATTATACATCATTTCATATGTTATCCTACATATTCAGGAAATGGGTGAATATCGCAACTTTTATCAAAAAAAATCTAATATACTTGTTGGACTATCATGCAATAGTTATAAAATAAAAAATAATTGGATTGATAGATGAACAAAGTTAATAAATAACTGATCAGTTTTTTTTTTTATAAAAAAAAAAACCTTGTATTATAAGATAAAAATAAATAATGAAAAATACCGACATAACATATATATTACGCGACAAAAGATTATCTACTAAATTAATGATGTGCCAGATGGTGCCGGAAGTGTTTTGTATTAAGAATTTAAGATATATGTAAGACTGTTTCAACATTTAGGACAAAAGTATTGTAATTAATTAAGCAATACAAAAGCAGAAGATTTCATATAATAAAATATAACATCCATTGACAGTAAAGTAAGAACAAATTTGTGATATGTTCAAGAAACTTAAAGCATATATATATATATATATATATATATATATATGTATTCTAGCTCTAGCAAATCAATCTAACCCATTTTAAAAAAAGTTATTAAATAATTAATCAAACTTTCTTGTTTATTAATTTAACATTTCTTTTTTGGTTTTATTTAATTACAGCGGAGCATTTAGGGATATAGTGAAGAAAAGAACAGCAGAAGAATACAATGCAATACCATATATAGCACAGCTGTTATGCAAGAGTTTGTGGACTTTTTATGGAGTTGCAGATCCAAGAGGCCTCTTACTTATTACCGTTAATGCAGTGGGTGTTTTTGCACAGTGTTTCTATGTCCTCATTTATCTCATTTATGTTCCCAAAGAAAAGAAGGTACGTATATATATATATATACGTTCATCTCGTTACATAATTAATGATATGTATACATATATTTTTGTATAACAAGTTTACTTACAAATATAACCTACTAACGATCAAGATGATTTATGATTTAAAAAGACAAAAAGAAAACGATGAATATATAAATGATTTTATTTTTGGGTTTTGCATGGTACGTACGTAGTTGAAGTTTTACATCCCTCTCTCTCTGTTGATTAGGTTAAAAAATCATTTCCAATTGTATAACATTTGAGATCTCCAAAAGTCTTGTTTTTTAAAGTCACGATATTGTCATAATCTGATCAGTATATATAATCGTTAGAACACAAGAATGATAGGTATACATATATAATAGTTTTACATAAAATCTACATATATAACAAATCATCTATCTATCTATATCCCATTGATTGTTTTCTTTATTTAATTTTCATCACAAATTAATTAGTCTACCGCTTATTTTCAAGCGTTCATCCAGATTAGAGTGAAACTTGTATGATTTCTTTGTTGATATATATTCTATATATGTATTTTGATAGTTATAAACTAATATATATGGTGCATATATGTTGTGGAATATATAAATAAATGGATCAGGTGAAGTCGTTAGTGGTAGTGGGGATAGTGAATATATGTTTTCCGGCAGCAGCAATATGTGTAGCTGTATTTGTGTTCCATGACCACCAAAGGCGCATGTTTATGGGCTATTTGTGTGCCACTGTTACCATTGCCATGTATGCTGCTCCTTTTTCTGTTATGGTAAGCAACGAATCGATCTACATTTTATTTTGTTCCCTTTTCCTGTTATAAATGCTGCTCCTGTTTAATAACCCCCTAAAACATCCGTTGCGCGCACCATAATTCAAAGAATTATGAGAAGAGTTATACCGAGCATATGAGTGTGATGCATGCATCCAACTCATACCTACACACTTGTGAAGGGGAATCCCATGAATATCTGTTGTAACATAATTCAAACACTTATGAGAAGAAGAGGTATTTATAAGTTATATCAAGTAGAAGAGTTTGCTACATCCAACTGATCACACTGATATATGCAGAATTCATAAACTAAAATTGGAAAAACAAAGAAAGATTGAAGAAAACTGAAATCTCCATTGATACTAACAAGAAGGAAACGGTTACATGAAGAAGAAGAATGTGTATTGTATGTTTTCTAGTAGGATTACATCAGAATTCTCTATTATTTCGACTGACTCTAATCTGGTGCTGCTGATAAGTATATATAGGAGCTGATCGAGTGAAAAACGGTTATAACAACCTCAACTAACTTATCAATCCAAGGTGTTTGATGTGTGTCAATCAATCTACATTTTGCATCTTGATCATTATGTCTTCTTATTCTCATCCAATAGCCCCCCTCAAGCTGAATGTCATGAAGCTTGAACATCTTGATCATTATGTCTTCTTATTCTCATCCATAATAGGAGTAGGTGGAGAAGATGGCAAAAATAGGGAGTGAGTTCCTATTTTGCTTAGGAAGTAATGGAACAGAGGTGCATCTAGTGCTTTTATAAGGATATCTACTAATTGAAAGGTTGTCCTGCCTGTCATCAGTTTTAAAAATCCTGACTGTACCTTGTCTCTTGTAATATTGCAATCCAACCCAATGTGCTTTGTCCTTTCATGAAAGATAGGGTTTTTAGCAATGTGTATTGCACTTGCATTATCACAAAATAGTAGGATTGGTAAGGGTACTAGAATGTGTAAGTCTTTCATGATATAGACCAACCATTGTAATCCACATGTGGCACTTGCCATTGCCCTGTATTCTGCCTTTGATGAACTTTTTGCTATTGTTGTTTGTTTCTTTGCTTTCTATGAGATGGGGGCTGTCCCTGGGAACATGATGTATCCAGAGATGGATTTTCTGGAGTTTTCACAACCTGCCCAATCTGAATCTGTGTATCCCTTTAAGTCTAGTTTGTTGTGTGCATGAAATAGTAATCCCTAAGCAGGATTCCCTTTGATGTACCTGAGTAACCTATGTGCAGCTTGCACATGATTCACAGTAGGCTTTGACAGATACTGGCTTAATCGCTGTACTGCAAATGCTATATCTGGCCTTGTGAAGGATGGATATATGAGCTTTCCTACTAATGTTCTGTATGTTGTGTTGTCAGAAAGTAATTCAGAGTCTCCTGCAGATAACTTTTGTTTAGAATTGAGGGGTGTGTTAACTGGTTTTGCTTCTGTAAAACCATATTCTTCTAACAGATTAAGGGCATATTTCCTTTGATTAATAGAAATGCCTTGGTCTGTTCTAGCTACCTCAACACCTAGAAAATATCTTAATGCTCCAATGTCCTTGATTTGGAATCTGGTGTGCAATACTTGCTTGACTTCATTGATTGGTGTCATAGATGCACTTGTAGCTATAATATCATCCACATAGACTAATAATGCTATGAAAGTGTCTCATTCTCCCCTAGTAAACAGACTATGATCATGTTTGATTGTTGGAAACCAATATCTACTAGTGCTGAAGTCAGTTTTGTGTTCCACTGTCTACTGGCCTGTTTTAGGCCATATAAGGACTTTGTGAGTCTGCAAATTGGATTAGGTATGTCAGTGTGAAACCCTAGTGGAAAATCCATATAGACCTCTTCATCAAGATCACCATGCATGAAAGCATTGTTTACATCCATCTGGTGGATATGCCAGTTCTATGATGCAGCCAGAGCTAACAATGTTCTGATTGTGGTAACTTTGGCAACATGTGAGAAAGTCTCCTCATAATCTATGCCATATGTTTGTGTATATCCTTTAGCAACTAGCCTTGCTTTGGATCTCTCAATGGATCCATCTGTATGGTATTTGATCTTATACACCCATTTGCAGTCTATTGTCCTTTTTTCCAGTAGGTAGGGTTACAACTTGCCATGTATTTGTGGCTTGTAAGGCATCCAACTCTTTTTATATTGCCTCCTTCCAGCATTCATGCTTGATGGCTTGGTTGTAAGTCTTTGGTTCTGTTATAGCATCTGTCAAACAGACAAAACTCTTGTAGCCATTAGCTAATTGTTGATAACTCATGACATCGTTGATTGTATGTGTAGACTTGTTCTTTGGACTGACAAATTCTGCCAAGTATGAAGGTTGATGTTTGGTTCTTGTAGATCTTCTGACTGGTGGTTGTTGTTGCACTTGTTGTTGTGGAACATCATCAGTATCATATACATGAGGATCATGCATATCAGCATCAGGATTTGTAGGATCCTCATGATCAACAGTTGCAGACAAGGATATATCTGTACCAGACACATAAGGCACTAGCAGGGGCACAGAGCTACTGGAAGTACCTGTGTCTATAATTTGTAAAGGAAAATAGTCGCATAAATTTCACATCTCTAGAAACAAAGATGTCCCTAGTGGACTTATCAAGCAGAATATGACCTTTTGTATATTGTGGCATACCAAGATATATACATTCCCTGGCCCTAGGATCAAATTTTGATCTATTATGAGTGGGAGTGGAGGCAAAAACAAGGCAACCAAACACTTTTAAATCACCATAAGCTGGTTCTTTACCATATAGCAGTTGGAATGGTGTCTTATTACCTATGACTGGGGAAGGTGTCACGTTAATGAGGGTTACAACATGTGTAACACAATATCCTCAGTATTTTAGAGGCACATTGGACTGAAATTTCAAGGCTCTTCGCACATTAAGTATATGTTGATGCTTCCTTTCAACAATCCCATTTTGTTGGGGAGCATCAACACAAGATGTTTGGTGTATAATGCCTTTTTCTTTATAAAAATTTGGCATGGTAAACTTATGGCCATTATATGTCCTCAGGTGTTTAACATGTTTATCAAACTGTACAAAAACAAACTGGCAAAAAGACTTAACTAGGTCTCTAGCTTCTGACTTGCACTTCATTAAGAATACCAAAGTAAAAATCTAGAATAATCATCAACAATAGTGAGAAAATATGATTGTGCATGAACGTTTGTTGTCTATATGGTCCCCATATGTCAATATGAATCAAATCAAAAACACTATTAACAGAAGAAACACTCAGAGGAAAAGAATTCCTTTTCTGTTTTGCCAAATGACAGATGTGACATACATTGTTCATAGAATCTGAACTGGAAACAAGATTTAAATCAGTCAATCTTTTATGAGAAAGATGCCGTAATCTATAATTCCAAAGATCACTACTATCTATTCTACTTTGAACAACAGAAACTTTGTAATCAACAACCATAAACTGTGTATTAGGCCTATCCAGCACATATAAACCTCTTGTCCTGAATCAAACACTTGTTAAGTACAAAAACTATAGAAAGAGCAGGATTAGCAGTTAGCTTTGCCAAAGATATAAGATTAAACTTGAAATCAGGTATGCACAAAACATCAGATAAGATCAGGCCATTACACAATGAAACTTGCCCTATATGTGACACTGTAACACTAGAGGCATTAGGAAAGCCAGCTTTCATATGATTAATAGGCCTAGCATTAACAAGTATATCTGACCTATTAACAATATGATCAGTGGCTCCTGAATCTATAATCCAAGACATAGTGGACTTGGACATACCTGTTGTGTCAGGAGTGAGAGCAAAATTAGCAGTCAATACAGTTGCTTGGTTACCCATATGATCAAACCTGCCTGATTTCTGAGTGTCCAACAGCCTGAGGAGTTGATGATACTGTGCCTTATTCAATGTGAAAGACTCATCATCTAATGCAGAATATACAGGATTAGCATCATCATCAAAACCAGAGTTTTATGGTATTATCACTACCACTAGCTACCATATGTGGATTCAACCATATTCACCCTGCCTCTTGGCTTAAAACCTGGTGGAAAACCATGTTTCTTATAACACTTGTCCACAGTGTGGCCAGTAAACCCACAGAAAGTACACTGAACCTTCTTTTTATCTTGACCAGGATTTCCTCTCTTGAAATTGCTATTACCAGAACTTGCATTAGGCCTTTGTATCAATTGTTGCTGATTTTGAACAAGACCACTACCAGATTGATTAAAAGACCTATTTTAGAAAACTTGAGCCTGAGAAGAATGATTCAAAACATAATCCTTCTATGATTCAAGTTTTAAAGCCATGGCAAAGACAGTGTGGAGATCTGGCACAGGCTCCATCAATTGTGCCTGTGTCATGACCAGGGAATACTCAGGATTCAACCCTTTTAAGAATATGACAACCATTTCCGTCTCTGCATAACCAGCAAAAATCTTAAGAACATCACAAGTACACCTAGGTTCACATTTACAAACCGGTGCAGGCCTCATAAGATCAATATCATCCCACAACGTCTTGACTCTAGTAAAATAGCTAGTGACATCTAGTTCACCTTGTTTTACAGTATGCACTTCTTCTAACAGATCAGAAACTTGAAAGACATCCAATCTTGAAAATCTGGATTCAAGATCCAACCAAATGTCCCTATCTGTGGATTTGAACATAAAACTTTGTGCTATTGAAGGAATCACAACATTGACCAACCAAGCACTAAGAAAAGCGTTACATTGTTGCCATACCTGGTAATTTGGATCATTAGGTGCAGGTTTAGGCAATGAACCATCTATGAAACCAAGTTTGTTCTTAGTAATCAATTGGCTCTTCATTGACCAACTCCAATGATGAAAGTTTTTGTTGTTAAGGGGAGGATGTACCAAGACTAGCAAAAGATTTTCACTAGGATGAATATACAGCGGAATGTTAGGCAAAATCACCTGATTCTGAGCTGCATCCATGGCTAAAACTCCAAGAACAGGCACAGAAAAACAAAAGAAACAGAAAACAGAGTCCTCCAAGAAAACCGGAGAATGAACCTCCAAGAAATCAGAGATAAAACGCAAAATCTGCTACAACGAGCTTCGAATGCTCTGATACCATGTAGAATTCAAAAACTAAAACTGGAAAAACAAAGAAAGATTGAAGAAAACTGAAATCTCCATTGATACTAACAAGAAGGAAACGGTTACATGAAGAAGAAGAATGTGTATTGTATGTTTTCTAGTAGGATTACATCAGAATTATCAATTATTTTGACTGACTCTAATCTGGTGCTGCTGATAAGTATATATAGGAGTTGATCCTTGAGCTGATCGAGTGAAAAACAGTTATAACAGCCTCAACTAACTTTTCAATCCAAGGTGTTTGATGTGTGTCTCAATGAATCCACATTTTGCACCTTGATCATTATGTCTTCTTATTCTCATCCAATAATATACACATATATCTACTCTCTGTGTGAGAGTACTTGAATAAGAATTAATCATACTCGTCGTAAAGTCCCACATCGGTAAAGTAATAATATGCTCGTTGTATATAAATGCTTTATCAACTCGGGTTAACATTTTTAGACCAAAAGAGGACGACGGTCTAAACAGTTGACCGGATCATTTATAACTGATTTAACGTTACCAGATCTGGAGTCGTTTGGGACTTTACACTCGTCCACTTGATATAACCCATAAACATCCATCGTAATTTAAACAATTACCGGTAGTTAGAGTTATTTTTTTATTTATGATTATATCATCTTTTTTCTTTCTTATGATGAATTAATTAGGCAACCGTAATCAAGATGAAGAGCGTAAGGTTCATGCCGTTTTATCTATCACTGTTCCTATTGCTCAATGCTGGTGCTTGGTTTGCTTATGCTTTAATCCAAAAAGATGTTTTTGTCATTGTAAGTCCTTTTTCTTCTTATCAACTTATAAACACTACTATGTTGTCATGTTATCGAGATATATGTGCGTATGTATGTAGTAAAATTAACTATTACTTCATCTATTTGCTATACGTTAGGTTCCAAATGGGCTAGGAATCCTCTCAAGTTCAGCACAAATAATCATCTACATGATATACAAGAACGAGTCACCGGATACGAACTCCATGCATATTAGTTTCCCGTCAGCACGCATGGGTTCGGTTCATGATCAAGATATCATGGAAGAAGGCGGAAGCAGCCGGAAAGATGATGTAACCGAAGAAGGCGATATTGGCAAAGCAGGCGATATTGGCAAAGCCAGACACTCAAGTGTACGTAGGATGTCAATCTCGTCTGAATTCATTGTAGAAAATGTAATAGCAATGAGTCAAAACGAGGGTCATTCAGGGCTTTTATTGGTTGTCCCTTGAGTTTTGTATTGATTAATTTGAGAGCAATTCCATCATTTTTTTATAATTGAAATGGAATTGCAAATAAAAGAGTATTTGTATTCTTGTACTAGCTATGTCTATATGGACATGCAAATAATGATTATTGTTTTTTTAATCTTAATAAAAAGTATTTTTTTTGACAAATAAAAAGTATTCTTAATGATGATTACGAGTTGATGTTTGTTGGGAAAAAAAGGTTTATGTTGAATTTATAAGTCTCAAAATAGTATTTCCGAATTGGAAGAATAAAAAACAGGCCCTCTCAAAATGTCTTATATAATCAAACTTCCTTCATATTAGGGTGTCTTTGGACTCTAGAAAACTACATATATATATTGAATAAAGTGATATTCTCATTTATTTTTGCCTCACTATACATTACATTCGTATAAATTAAATGAGTAATGATAATGACATAATCGTTGTGACATAACGAGTGTCATATTGTGCATTTACACCGTTGATCATGATAGATATAAGGGATATTGATCAGTGTGTCTACATTATTAACCAACGGTGTAGATGCACGTTTTGTCACTCCTTGTTTCATGACGGTTGTGTCATTATCACTCCTCTAAATTAAATGCGATACAATCCAAACACAATTTAAAAAAAATAAATTTTTAAATACTACTCTTTAGTTTCCAAAAACACGCATATTAATGATGTTAGTTAATACTTTAATTTGAATTCCAAATTGATTAAAAAATCCTTAATCTATAATTAATACAATGCTGTATTTATTCTCTAATCCTTTAATAAATAATGATAGAGGTAGAAAAAACTCAATAAATGTTGCATTGTAAATGTAATTGTCTAAGTTATTTTAGAACAAATCTTTTTTGTAAGTGGCTCAGTTATTTCGAAACGGAAGGAGTAGTAAATATTAATTAAAAAAAAATCAATGTCCAAAGGGATTCTAAAGTTCTACTCCTAGAATTTCGAAGATAACTTTTCACATTTTATCTTTGAATTCGAACATATATCCCGGAAGACTAGATTTTACGAAGTTATAAGAAGTTAGACATTTTCACAAATGATGAGTCTCGTAAGGTCTAATTTTCTTAACACAAATTTTAGCTTGGTCATTTTCACAAATCCTACTTGCAAATAGAAAATTTTATATTTTTAATGGGATTACATATAGAAAAAAACCACTGATCATAAATCTTGAAATTGATGATTTGGTGGTCCAATACTTGCACATGGACCATGAATTTTTAAATATTTATTTCAAAATTTTAGAGATAGTGTAAATTTGTTGGCCAAGTAGTTAATAAAAGCGATAATTAAAATTTTAATTCTATTCATTTTCTCAAAACAAGACATTTTTTGTTCCTTGAATATATTTTTTGCTACAGCATTAAGGACATTTAAGGGAAGCGATAATTAAATTTAGTACATAAAATTTTTTTGCTACTATTTGACATACAGGTGTGTGTGTCACATGTCACGTTACAATAGATGGAATGATCATTCGTCTGAGGCTAACGAAAAAACAATTATTAAATATAGAAAAATGAGACGAAAGAATCACCATCTTGAGAACCCTCAGTTTTCCTACAATTTAAAAAGGTATGTTGGTATCGTCGGTTCATCCACCACACCAAGAAGCCAGAAAGAGACTTAAAAAGCAAATCCCTGAAATAATCAAACCAAAACATAAAAAATGTTCTCATCCTTCAAATTCCATATAAAAATGAAATATTTACAACAAAATAGCACAAAAATCAGGTAAGAAGCAAATTTTTGAATGACAATCATCATCGATCCAAGAAAAAGAAAAAAGAAAACTTCAATCCATCAAAAAGAAGTTTGACGATCATGACATTAGATAGAAAAAAATAAACTAAATCTACCATGGCTCCTCAGCACCCCGGTGGAGCCGATATTTAACAGAATGCATGATTTGAGGTGAAATAAATCTATCAAGTGGATGTGTGGAACTCGGTTGTTTATACATGATAAGAAGAATGTTTGAATTACATATAGTTATGATTAAAGATAGATCTAGAGAAGATGGCCGGTTTGTTTATGCGTATGAAATTTCAGGATTGTTACGGAGATTTGGTGAGATTTTTTTTTAGGACATTTGGTGAGATAGACGAAAAATGAATTGAAAATGGTTAGGAAAAAAATAAAAAAAACAAAAAATGAAAAAGGATCTGCACATTTACAAACGGGTTGAAGTCGGGTCAATAGCAGGTAATTGGGTCAAATCCCTTCTAATATTTTTTCATAATAACATTTTTGGTCACATAACTTTTTGAACACATAACGACGGACTACGTTAGGTCAAATGTTAAGTTTCCTAAAAAGTAAAATCTAATAATATCATATATATATATATATATATATAAAATTGTGGAATCTAATAAGTATAGTTAGTGGATAAAATATATCAATATGAAAGATGGGAGTAATTAATATTAAAAAAAACAAGGAACAAAAAAATGTAATTTTACCTTAATTATATATTTTTTTTGTTTGAAAAAACATGATTTTTTTTTATCAAGTTCGTCAAGTCCATAAAAGCGGCGTAAATTACATCACGCGGAGGGGTTGTTCCCCAAACAACACGACCAGTATGACCTAGCTCATGTCTGGCCAATAAATGCGCCGGAAAATTACTAGTACAATTGACAAAGGAAAAATAAGAAGTAACAAAGAATGGCAACAACGTAAGACAGTCACGTGTTAAGCAACCGAGACGGACAAATCCTCCGCCGGCCGCATGAGTGCTTGAACACACGGCAAACAATCGGTCTCGAAGGTAACTGCAGAAAGACCCAAATATAGCCTCTTCCATCGCCAAAAGAATCGCCTGCATCGCCAGAAAATGATGTAGGGACATCATGTGACACGTGGCTTGGTGGTCCCAGAATAATCTTTTAGCCAATATTAACATGTGTACCGTTTATTTTGTCTTTTCTTAGCGTTCTGTTAGACCAGTACTGGAGTAGAGAATAAAAGTAGAGGAATTTAGCTATGGATTTAGTTTTGGCATTTTTGATTGTAATCAAATATTCAGAGCTTTGCTCTGTGTTCCAGTTTCATCTTTTCCTATTGAAAGCAATTTCCATTATTTGGTATCAGAGACAAGGTTTCTCCTTGGTCGTCGATGGCAAACAATGACGCAGTAGCCAACCGGATCTCCGACGTAGATCGAGATCTGAAGTCCTTGAAGGAAGTCATGGAAACGTTCATGAAAGAGATCAGAACCGCTGTTGCTGAGATTAAGCTAGATCTGAGCGCAGTAAAGAAGAACCATCAACCGGTGGATCAGGACTGGCCTAGAACTCCGGTGGGTGAGAGTGGAGTGGCCCATATACCAGTGAAATGAGTAAAAACCAGCAAAGGTAAGGAAAAAATGGGAGAGCCAAGTCAGATCCGGCCGTTAAGAGACAGCCTCGGCCGGCCACCGGATGACAGGGAAGACGAGACAAATACAGAACTTGAAATGTCAGGATGGAATCAGTTTAGAGAGGAGAAAAGCGAAGGACCGAGGACCCAGACCAGGAATAACTTCTACCAGTGTCACAAAACTTCAGACTCAAATTGGAAATTACGAACTTTGATGAAAACCTGAATGCAGAGGATTTTTTAGATTGGATTGACTCCGTTGAAGATTACTTTGAAGGAATGAAACCTCCCGAGTCTATCAGATTCAAAGTGGTGTCCTACAAAATGAAAGGAGGAGCTAGGGCCTGTTGGAAACAGCTACAAAACAACAGAGTTTTGAAGGGGAAGAGAAAAATACAGGTTTGGTCTAAAATGAAGCAATTATTGATCAGTAGGTTCTTACCTGCTAACTACCTGAAGAAAACAATCTTGGACTTTTATAATTGTAAACAAAATGGGAGGTCAGTCAAAGAGTACACCGAGGAGTTCTATAAATTGGGAGCAAGGCATTACACCCCAGAAGAAGAAGATGTTCAAGTAGTTCGATATATTGGGGGATTGAGGGATGAGTATCGAGACCGATTAGAGTTGACACCTATCTGGAGTTTAAATGAAGCAGTTAAGCTAGCATACACGGTGGAAAAACAGGTTCAACGGACGAATAGTAAGGCCACTTACAGCAGAAAGCTTTTCACCCCGAATACTGAGAGCTCCCTTCAACCAAAACCCACAGAGAACCAAGAACAGAACAAACAAAAAAGTAACAAGGCTGATGATCCTTATGCTAAGAACAGGGGAATGAAGTGCTACAGGTGCAGACAACCTGGACACTTGTCCAATGAGTGTCCAAACAGAAAACAAGTCACATTGACAGATAAACAAGGAGAAGACTCTGGGGACTCAACTGAGAATGAGGGTGAGGAAGAAGAGGAACTGGAGAGGGATGAAGGTGACATGTTGATATGTATTGTGGAAAGGTTGTTGCTTGCAGAACCCAGCCTAAGCCAGAAACACAGTCTATTCCGAACCAGGTGCACTGTAAGCGGTAAGGTCTGTAACATCATCATAGACAGTGGGTCAAGTGAAAATCTGGTGTCCAAAGCTGCAGTCAAAGCCCTAGGCTTGAGTACCACTCCTCACTCACACCCTTACAAGATGGGGTGGATTAGGAAGGGTCCAGAAAGTAAGGTAACAGAGGTGTGTAAGGTGAAATTCTCCATTGGAAAAACTTATGTGGATGAAGTTAACTGTGATATGGTGGACATGGATGCCTGTCACCTCTTGTTAGGCAGGCCTTGGCAATTTGAGAGAGATGTCACACACAGGGGCAAGGATAATACATACTCCTTCAATTGGATGGGCAAGAGAGTGATCCTAGTACCCATGAACCAACAGGAAGTCAGCAAGGGGGAAACACCAAAGAATAATGTTCAATTATTGATAACTACTGGAAATGAGTTTCAATCTGGGATAGAGGACCCTTCAGAACTATTTGGGTTGTTTGTAAGAGAAGTAACAAGAGACCAAGATGGAACTGATGTGGACATTAATGTGAGGAACCTGTTGGAGACCTACAAAGATCTGTACCCTGCAGAAATGCCCTATGGATTACCCTCTCTAAGGAGTATCCAGCACAACATTGACCTAGTACCAGGGGCTTCTTTGCCAAACCTTCCATACTACAGGCTTTGTCCCAAAAAACACAAGATACTACAGGACATGGTGGATGAACTCTTGAACAAGGGGGTGATCAGGCCGAGCAACAGCCCTTGTGCTGTACCTGCACTGCTAGTACCTAAAAAGGAAGGGCAATGGAGGATGTGTGTAGATAGCAGGGCCATTAACAAGATCACAGTCAAATATAGGTTTCCAATGCCAATGACAGATGACTTGATGGATCACCTCATTGGGGCTAAGATATTCTCAAAAATTGATCTAACAACTGGGTACCATCAGATAAGGATCAGACCTGGGGATGAGTGGAAAACAAGCTTCAAAACACAAGAGGGGCTATATGAATGGTTGGTGATGCCCTTTGGGATGTGCAATGCTCCAAGTACCTTCATGAGACTTATGCACGAGGTATTAAAACCTTTCCTTAACAAGTTTGTCATCGTATATTATGATGATATTTTAGTGTTCAGTCCCATCCTGGAACAACATGTTGAGCATTTATAAATGGTTTTTAGAGCTTTAAGGGAGAACAAGTTATTCTTGAATATTAAGAAGTGCCTCTTTGCTGTGCCACAACTTCTGTTTTTGGGGTTTATCATAAGTGCTGGTGGAATACACACAGATCCAAGGAAAATAGAGGCCATTAGGGATTGGCCTGAACCAACCAATATCACCAGTCTTTGGAGTTTCTTAGGTCTGGCTTCTTTCTACAAGAAGTTTATAAGGGGATTTAGCTGGCTAGCTACACCCCTCACAGATTGTTTGAAGAAGAGGAATTTCAATTGGGGGCCAACTCAGATCAGGAGTTTTGAAGAACTAAAATACAGACTTACCACCGCTCTAGTTTTAGCCTTGCCCGACTTTGAAAAGTTGTTCCAAGTGGATACCGATGCCTCAGCACAAGGAATAGGAGCAGTGCTATCCCAAGAAGAAAGACCCCTAGCCTTCTTTAGTGAAAAGTTATCCCCTGCAAGATCCAAATGGATGACCTATGAGCAGGAGTTTTATGCTATAGTCAGAGCATTGCAACAGTGGGAACACTACTTGTTACATCAGGAATTTGTTCTCAACAGTGATCATAGGACATTACAATTCATCAATACCTAGAAGCATATAAACAGAATGCATGCCAGGTGGTTCCTGTATCTTCAGAAGTTTTCTTTTGTAGTGACTTATAAAGCGGGAAAACTGAATACCGTGGCTGATGCTTTGAGTAGGAAGCAGAGTTTTCTAACCATTATGCAACATGAATTGATCAGCTTCAAGGTTATTCCTGAAGAGTATGAGGGGGATCTTGATTTTGGGGAGGTTTGGAAACACTGTAAGGACAAGGAATTTGTAGAACACTACCATTTGCTTCAAGGATATCTTTTCAGAGACAACCACTTGTGTATTCCAAGAACATCCCTTAGGGATCACTTGATCAAAGAATTACATGAAAGGGGGATGGCTGCACATACAGAAAGGGACAAAACCCTAGCACTATTATCTGAGAGATTTTACTGGCCACAATTGAGAAAAGATGTAAGCACTTATATCAAAAGGTGTGGTACTTGTCAAACTGCCAAGGGAAATAAACAAAACACTGGGTTGTACACACCATTACCTGTACCCCAGTCTATTTGGGAAGATTTATCAATGGACTTTGTAATGGGGCTGCCAAAGACTGCTAGACAGTGTGACTCCATATGTGTGGTTGTGGACAGGTTCTCTAAAATGGCTCATTTTCTTCCTTGCAAGAAGGTTCTGGATGCTAGTAAAGTTGCTCTCTTGTTCTTTAAGGAGATAGTAAGTCTCCATGGGATACCAAAGACCATTACCTCAGATAGAGAAGTCAAGTTTATTGCTCATTTCTAGAGGGAACTATGGAAGAGGTTTCAGACTCAACTACAATTTAGTAGTGCCTACCACCCCCAAACAGATGGACAGACAGAGGTGGTCAATAGGACTTTAGGCAATATGCTTAGGTGTGTGGCAGCAGACAAGCCTAAACAGTGGGATCAGGCCCTTGCTCAAGTGGAGTTTGCTTATAATGGCATGGTTAATAGATCCACTGGATTGTCACCTTTTGCCATAGTCTATACTAAGGTACCTAATATAATCACGGATCTGGCACCTCTACCTACTGTGAAAAGCAAGCCTGCAAGAGCACTTGCAGAAGCCATACACAAGCTGCACACTGAGGCCAGAGAACATTTGGAGGCTGCCAACAACAACTATATATAAGGCAACAACAGACAAAAAGAGGAGGAAACATATTTTTGAACCTGGGGACCTGGTAATGATACATCTCAGAAAGGAAAGGTTCCCTGCTGGTGTCAACAACAAACTTCATCCAAGGAAAGTAGGACCCTATGCTGCTAAGTCCAAGATTAATGACAATGCATATGTACTGGACATTCCTACAGATTGGAAGGTGTCTCCAACCTTTAATGTATCAGATCTGTCAGCCTATTACCCCATTGATGATGGAGAAACCAAAGAAGGTCAACTTCCAGAAGTCCAGGGGGGAAGGAATGATGTAGGGACATCATGTGACACGTGGCTTGGTGGTCCCAGAATAATCTTTTAGCCAATATTAACATGTGTACCGTTTATTTTGTCTTTTCTTAGCTTTCTGTTAGACCAGTACTCGAGTAGAGAATAAAAGTAGAGGAATTTAGCTATATATGGATTTAATTTAGTTTTGGCATTTTTGATTGTAATCAAATATTCAGAGCTTTGCTCTGTGTTCCAGTTTCATCTTTTCCTATTGAAAGCTATTTCCATTAGAAACACCCCCTCTTTTTTATTGTTTTTATTGCTTTTAAAGCTTTTGCAAGTTGTTATTAGAAGAACACCCCGAATTTATCATTGACGATTTCCAGCATCGTCAGGACACTATCTTCCTGTACATGGTGCATGATCAGGGTGAAACCCGGCCTATGTTGCATGGCGACCAAATGGCATATGCTCTTAAATCTTAATCAAACCCTTTTTTGTTACGTTCAAGGTATATACCTTGCTATAAACACAGTATCTGCATGGAAAGGAGCGTTGACATAGTATTTATTCTTATTATGATGCCAGATGTCATTTATTAATATGTCCAAAATCAGTTGAACGAATCATTAAACCTGTCGAACATTAAGGTAGATTAAAAAACAGATAGCAAAAATATTAAATTGTGGACAGCGTCAATAAAAGACAGAATGAAGAACATATTAATTAGAGAGTGATATCCAAAGAATGCTTTACACAAATCTCATGGTATAAATTATTTATCAGGGTGTATAGTAATAAAATGCATTCTGTATATTATTTTATGTCATTCTCTTTTAGTGTTCTTGATGTGATCGGATCACACGGACGGAGAAAAAAATACTTTTACAGCAAAGCTTGAAGGTTATTTCCATGGCGGATCCTGATTTTATAGTTGGCATCATAGGTAATTTTCTTGAATCAATTCTTTTATTGCAATTGTTGTTGTATGTATGTATATATATTCTGAGAATTTCTTACATGCATGGAGACTCTGATTGAGGAGTTCACCGACTTGACACTTATTGTTTGAATTTTGATGATTTACCGGTGGAGATATATAGTGCCACGTCGGTGAACTCCGTAAATGAAGTCACCACTCTTCTTCAGTGACTATATTCATATTTTCTGCAAGATTTTTTAAACATAGTAATATGTTTTCTGCAGGAAATATCATTTCAGTTCTGTTACAAGCTGCACCCTAGTAAGTGTATATATATACTTATGTGTTTAGTGTTTATTTATCTTTTTTTTTTTTTTTTTTTTTTTTTTTTGGTTTTGTGTCTGGCAACATCATATCCTTGCCAGTTAAAAGCTTTCTATATATGGTTTAATTCATGAGAGATGAGATAACCTCTCATTAAAGATTGAAAACAAAACATTGTGTTTCTTTATTTATTGTGTGAGTTCTAAGTAGTTTTCTACCTGATTGTTTGATTAGACTCCTTTAAATTTCGGTATTCTGTGATTGGGCTCATTCCTCAGATTGTAGGGGAATGAATGCTACCTTATTTGAATCCCCAAAAAAACCAATCACAACCCCGTTGCCCCGGCCTTCGATCTTCAAGAAATTTTTAAGTGGAGTCCTCATTTGGTGCGAAAACATCAAAACATCTATAAAAGCTTTGTGATATTTACATGTAAATTGTATTTACAGGTAAAGACCTTAAAGTCTTTTACTGTATTTTATCTAGGCATGTCTCTGCACCATGTGAAGAGACGACATAAGACAAGAATTATACATCTGGTCCATCTACCCTTTAGTTTACACCTATCATACGTTCATCATGAGTCATAAATGACCCGTTTTTTTTCTCTCGAGGGGGGGCCGTTCTTGGTAGACCATATCCTAAAGGCAGTTCTTACCTACACAATCTGTAATCTAGGTATACGTTATAGCCTTTTATTCTTAATCAACATTTTGGATTGAGGGTAATGTTGTAGGACACATTGACACATCACCCCACTCTCCTCAAATGCTATCAACCTAGGACTCCCTAATTCCCAAAATGTGTAATTTTAGGGCATTAAGAACAATTGATCCACTAATATTATTTAGCTTATACATTTTTTAATTTATGTTATATCTTACCTTTTAGATTTCTCATTTCAGAATTCTTATCAGCTAAAAAACTTGGGAAATTCTATTGCGAATGTTTGTTAATAAGGGGTACTCATATTTGTATGCAATCAAAACGCACGACATGTGACATTAAAATTCTACACACAAACCTATTAACGAATTAGGCCAACACAAACACACTAAAATCATAATACGTATCGTGTTTTTATAGATTACAAATAGAATTTTTTATTAAGAAGTTTTGCAGTAGAATTTTTAGAAAAATATTGCCCTAAAAAATACCTTCTTTCTTTATGCCATTCCCAGCCTTAAAAGCTAATAAACTCATAAAAAGAATATGCATGTTGTAAACGTGTGCATTAAGAGTATCATTGTTTTTCTCCAAAAAAAAAAAAAACAGAAAAAGAAAAAGAGTATCAGTCATTTTTTTCGAAACTCGATTTAAATTTCAGAATCGACTTTTAAAAAATAGATAATAGTCATTGTGGTGTCATAACGAAGGTTATGTGTGATACTGTTAACAATACCCTAAATATATATAGAGATACGTACCATTACAAAAAAAGAAAAAACATTGCAATACTCCACCAAACAAGCAATCTTTAAATAGTGAAATTAACTTTAAAATGGCAAAAACTTCCCTATTGTAATGCTTACTTGATTTAATCCCTCCAACCAATATCAATTACTCGATCATTTCGTCTCAAATTATACGTCATTTCATATGTTTTCCTACATATTCAGGAAATGGGTGAATTTCACAACTTTTATCAAAAAAAATCTAATATACTTGTTGGACTATCATGCAATAGTTATAAAATAAAAAATAATTGGATTGATAGATGAACAAAGTTAATAAATAACTGATCAGTTTTTTTTATAAGAAAAAAACCTTGTATTATAAGATAAAAATAAATAATGAAAAATACCGATATAACATATTACGCGACACAAGATTATCTACTAAATTAATGATGTACCGGAAGTGTTTTGTATTAAGATATATGTAAGACTGTTTCAACATTTAGGACAAAAATATTGTAATTAAGCAATACAAAAGCAGAAGATTTCATATAATAAAATATAACATGCAGTGACGGTAAAGTAAGAACAAATTTGTGATATGTTCAAGAAACTTAAAGCATAAATATGTATTCTAGCTCTAGCAAATCAAACAAACCCATTTTAAAAAAAGTCATTAAATAATTAATCAAATTTTCTTGTTTATTAATTTAACAATTTCTTTTTGGTTTTATTTATTTATTTACAGCGGAGCATTTAGGGATATAGTGAAGAAAAGAACAGCAGAAGAATACAATGCAATACCATATATAGCACAGCTGTTATGCAAGAGTTTGTGGACTTTTTATGGAGTTGCAGATCCAAAAGGCCTCTTACTTATTACCGTTAATGCAGTGGGTGTTTTTGCACAGTGTTTCTATGTCCTCATTTATCTCATTTATGTTCCCAAAGAAAAGAAGGTACGTATATATATATATATACGTTCATCTCGTTACATAATTAATGATATGTATACATATATTTTTGTATAACAAGTTTACTTACAAATATAACCTACTAACGATCAAGATGATTTATGATTTAAAAAGACAAAAAGAAAACGATGAATATATAAATGATTTTATTTTTGGGTTTTGCATGGTACGTACGTAGTTGAAGTTTTACATACCTCTCTCTGTTGATTAGGTTAAAAAATCATTTCCAATTGTATAACATTTGAGATCTCCAAAAGTCTTGTTTTTTAAAGTCACGATATTGTCATAATCAGATCAGTATATATAATCGTTAGAACACAAGAATGGTAGGTATACATATATAATAGTTTTACATAAAATCTACATAACGAATCATCTATCTATCTATCCCATTGATTGTTTTCTTTATTTAATTTTCATCACAAATTAATTAGTCTACCACTTATTTTCAAGCGTTCATCCAGATTAGAGTGAAACTTGTATGATTTCTTTGTTGATATATATTCTATATATGTATTTTGATAGTTATAAAATAATATATATGGTGCATATATGTTGTGGAATATATAAATAAATAAATGGATCAGGTGAAGTCGTTAGTGGTAGTGGGGATAGTGAATATATGTTTTCCGGCAGTAGCAATATGTGTAGCTGTATTTGTGTTCCATGACCACCAAAGGTGCATGTTTATGGGATATTTGTGTGCCACTGTTACTATTGCCATGTATGCCGCTCCTTTTTCTGTTATGGTAAGCAAACTAACCGATCCATAATTTCTTTTTTTCTTCCCTTTTTCTGTTATATATGCATGCATGCTGCTCCTTTTTCGCATTGGTATAACCCCTGCTGTGCGCGCACCTTAATTCAAACAATTATGATTTATGACAAGAGTTTTATCTATCGGTGAAACGAGTATTTATCATGAGTTATACCGAGCAGAGAGGAGTGTGACGCGCATCCAACTCATATATAATTAACTACACACTTCTAATTAATGTCTCAAAGGGTGAATGGGAATCCCATGAATATCTGTTGTAACATAATTCAAACACTTTTAAGAAGATTTATGATAGAACATGTACTTATAAGTTATATCATGCAAGTAGAAGAGTTTGTTGCATCCAACTGATCACGTACACCGATATACACATATATCTACTGTGTTTACGTGTGAGAGTACTTGAATAAGAATTAATCATACTCGTTGTAAAGTCCTACATCGGTAAAGTAATAGCTTGCTCACCCTTGTACTCGTTATACATAAATATTTTATCAACTCGGGTTAGTCCTTTTAGACCAAGAGAGGACGACGGTCTAAGCAGTTGACTGGATTATTTATGGCTCATTTGTCAGGCCCGAGGTCTAGGGCGTTCCACTCGTTCACTTGATATAACTAATAAACATCCATCGTAATTTAAACTATTGCCGGTAGTTAGAGTTTTTTTATTTTATTTTATATGATTATTTCATTTTTTTTCTTTCTTATGATGAATCAATTAGGCAACCGTAATCAAGATGAAGAGCGTAAGGTTCATGCCGTTTTATCTATCACTATTCCTATTACTCAATGCTGGTGCTTGGTTTGCTTATGCTTTAATTCAAAAAGATGTTTTTGTCATTGTAAGTCCTTTTTCTTCTTATCAACTTATAAATACTACTATGTTGTTATGCTATCGAGGTATATGTATATGTACTATGTAGTAAAATTAATTATTACTTTATCGATTTGGTATACGTTAGGTTCCAAATGGGCTAGGAATCCTCTCAAGTTCAGCACAAATAATCATCTACATGATATACAAGAACGAGTCACCGGATACGAACTCCATGCATATTAGTTTCCCGTCAGCACGCATGGGTTCAGCACGCATCGGTTCTGTTCATGATCAAGATATCATGGAAGAAGGCGGAAGCATCCGGAAAGATGATGTAACCGAAGAAGGCGATATTGGCAAAGCCACACACTCAAGTGTACGTAGGATGTCAATCTCGTCTGAATTCATCGTAGAAAATGTAATAGCAATGAGTCAAAACGAGGCTCATTCGGGTCTTTTATTGGTTGTCCCTTGAGTTTTGTATTGATTAATTTGGGAGCAATTCCATCATTTCTTTTTAAAGAAATGGAATTGTTAGAGAATAAAGGAGTATTTGTATTCTTGTACAAACTGTGTCTATATGGACATGTAAATAATGATTATTGTTTTTTAATCTTCCTAAAAGTAATTTTTTTACAAATAAAAAGTATTGTTAATAATGATTAAGAGTTCATGTTAGTTGGAAAAAAGTTTATGTTGATTTTATAAGTCTCAAAATAGTATTTCCGAATTGGAAATTTAAAAAACCAGGCCCTCTCAAAATGTTTATCAACTTCCTTGAAATTAGGGTGTTTTTGGAGGGAATAGGATCCTCTCAAGTAACTTGAGAGGATATTATCTCAAGTATGCATGATCCAACCACACACCCCAAAAGTGGAAAACATCTAGCCATTGATTAACTTTTTCCAAAACTACGTAGTTTAGTTCATTATATGTAAAAACACTAATTTTACCCTTAAGTTCACTACAAGAAAACTGTAAATTTACGACGCACAATTTACGACGTGCTTTAAATGCACGTCGTAAATGTTGAAATTTATGGCGCACTAGACTTGCACGTCGTGAATATAGCGTTTATATCAACATATACGACATTCATTTTAAACACGTTGTGAATTTTCTACCTTGTTTTAGCATTACGACGTACATTTTTTGACACGCAGTAAATTTCATTCGTATCCAGAAAAAATGAGTTTCCTTATATTCTAATTCAAACCCTAAAATTTGTCTTCCGTTCAGTATGAAGACCTTTTCCGCTACTGCCTCCTTCAACCCGCCCTGAAATTTCTCCGATCCGCAGATTTAATCATGTCATCGGCCTTCAACGTTGATGAAACGGTGCCATTCTTCGGCTTCCTCGGCACTTCTCTGCCTTAGTATTCTCCTGTACTTGCTAGGCTCTCCAATTACTCATATTTTGAGATGCAAGTGTTCAAATCAATTTTTTTACCTTCTATTTCTCCGGTTTGTTTACAAGTATGAGAGTTGTGTAGATACCACAAAGTGCGGTGAGAGAGTGGCAGCTATGGCTTTGATGAGGCCGGAGCTAGTGGTGAAGTCGATCATTCTGGTGGTTATAGTAGGTGTATTAGATATTTACGGATTGATTATTGTTTTGATTATCATTACTGGGAGAGCGGCTACAGTCCAGTTTCTAATTGTCCAGTTTTTTAATCTTTGCCGTTGAAAAAATTATAAATAATCATGTACGTTGGATATTTTTTTAGAACACCATAGTTAATGTGTACAATAACACATCTAATCAATCATTTAATCTCCTAAACCGGGTCGGGTCAACGGGCGGGTCAAACCTGTCTTCTTCACCCGGTAATTCTGCAAACAATAAGAAAAAAAACAACAACTTTGACCAATGATATCTAGCAATTTCAAGTTCCGTTTTTCGCACCGTTTGTTGCGTTGGACTCCAAAAGTCTAGAACTATTCAATGGAATAAATAGAAATCGATTTTGAGCAATTTCTTGTGTCGGGTTTCTGAACAAACGATGGCTTTGATACCAATTCGTTGTGTGGAATCATCCGAAACGAAATTAAAGAACATCGAAATATAATGGAAGAACAAGAATTTTGAAGGAAAAAAAAAAAAGGTACAAGAAAAAGAGAACAATGAAAGTATACGAATGTGGAAATTGAAAAAAAAAAAAAAAAAAAAAAAAAAAAAAAAAGAAGAAGAAGCAGCAAGCCATGGTGAAGAAACTGTAGGACCAAAAAAAATTGTGATGAAAAAAAAAAAGCGTGATTGGTGATTGTTTTGTTTTTTATTTTTGTGTTTAATGGATGACCGTTTACCTGTTTGAGAGGTTAAAATATTTTTTTATTGTACACAATAGTAATAGTGCTTCAAATCAATCCAACAATTGTTATTATTTTAATATTGATCTAACGGTAAACTGAACCGTCCAGTTCTTTTGTACTGACCGGACTGTAGTATTTCCTCATTACTGGAATAAATCCAAAGACCAAGGCCTATAATTTATTCGATGGTTATGCTCATTCTTTTTGTTTTTGAGAACGGTTATGCTCATCTCTCTTTTGGTCTTTCTGCTCCTATGGCCAATGCAACTATTGGATATTTCGGAGTCAGGTATATTGTAATTCCTTATTTCCTTATTATTAATTTTTACTACTTCTTCTTCGTAACTAAAAGGTAAATTACGACGCGCATTGCACGTCGTAATTTCACAGTTTTCTTGTAGTGGTTACTTGAGAGGATCTTGGTCCATTTTTGGAGGGTGATTCTTCCATACTTACTTCATTTACACCGTAAACACACGTGGATGATTTTGGACCACACAGTTTGAATTTGAATTAAAACTGTGTGGTCCAGATTCTTCCACATATTTTACCCCTCTAAAATGAGACTCTCTGTTAATGAAAAACTATATTCTTTTAAAATGATATTCTCACTTATTTTTGCCTCACTAAAATTTACCTTCATACAAAATATGATACAACCCAAACACAAACTAAGCTTACTAGTGAATATTTCAACTGCACCAAACTAAGCTTACTATTGCATATTTCGATTGCTGCCATCACCAAAATGATCAGATCAACAATTGTATGTTTCGCCGGCACATCATGATTCCGTGATTGCTAAAACACTAGAACACAAATTTCGCGTACCGATCCAGGCATGTAAACCAAAAATTTCGCCTTCCTCCAATCTCAACTAGCCGCGTTTAATGGGTTTGCTAACCATTCTTCTCATTCCAATTTCTTGAGACAATTGACATTTAAAAGCCAGATAAAGGAAAATCTCTCTATGCACATCTCTAAACATAATCTCTCGGTTTAGAACGAGAAAGTTAAAAATAACTTTATTTCTAATATTCCAAAAAACCCAAGCTGTTATTCCGACAGTTGCCGACCATGGTCGTGAAGATAAACTCGAAGAAGCTATCCCTGCACGTGCGTGACATAAATCCGTAAACGAAAAAGCATTAAGCCTTGTGATTACACCAGTTTAAGGTATGGGTCCAAATCAACAAAGTCACATCGCAAGCATAAAAAGATGGTTAACCGTTTCTTCAAACTTGTAACAAAGCAGACAATAAGAGTCTTGAACCGGAACACCACGTCGAATAAGATTCGGTTTTGTGGCTAATCTTTTAACAAAAAATACTAATAAATATTAACAAAAAAAATCAATGTTCAAAGGGATTCTAAAGTTCTAGGATATGTCCTAGAATTTCGAAGTTAACTTTTGCTTTTTTTTTTTTTTTTTTTTTTTTTTTTTTTTTGAAACATACCATTTTTATTCCTTCTTAAACATAATAAAGGCAATACAACAGCGTGTCAATGTTCAAAGGCTCAAAGAGCAACAACAACAAAAAAAACAGCAAAAAAAAAGAAACTAAAAAGATGCTATAGGTCCTGCCAAGCGAGTCTTAAATTTTTCGCCCGTTCCACCGTCTGTGATGCAAACACGAAAGCTGGTGGTCAATCTTCCTCTGATTGATGTAGAATTCGGTTTCTCCAAATCCAAATGCCGTACACTGCTTCTCTCCACGTATATTTCCATTCCGAGGATCCTAAATACGATCGGGTTTCCCGGCTAAGATTAATATTTATCCATTCGTCAAGAGTATGGGCTCCAAAGAACGCTGCCCAATTGTATCTAGGAACCAAAGTACTCCACACTTGCTTTGCTCATATGCAATTAATCCCTCAAGACGTGTAAAATAGATTCCGCTTCCACACCACAAAAGAGGCAGTTCGGGACAAAAGAGGCAGTTTGGGGAAGAGATAATGTGTCTATTAGCAAGAAATTCATGTAAACTCGTGAAGCCTCATATGTCCTTTTTAAATTTTAAGGTAAAATCTTTTTAAATTTTAAGGTAATATCTTTGAATTCGAACATATATCCTGGAAGACTAGATTTTACAAAGTCACAAGAAGTTAGACATTTTTACAAATGATGAGTCTCATAAGGTCTAATTTTAAATATTCATTTAACAATTTTGAAGAAGGGTGTAAATTTGATGGCCAAGTAGTTAATAAAATAGATAATTACATTCATGCTCCTCTATTCCTATTCATTTTCTCAAATTAAATTAGTCTCAATCTTTCATATTGACATTTTTGTTAACCAACCGAAATAAATTCCAAACTTTGTGATTGCAGTACTCTCTTTCTTGAGAGTCTTTGTCTCTCTTCTGTGAGAGTTTTTCTGTGAAAGTTTTCTCCAAACCTTAGCTATTTCTTCCTCTTGCATGCCCTTTTTCTACTATTCTTTTCTTAAACCGGACCTCGTTTCTGTGTTCCCCAGTATCACTAGTACGAATCTCCATGGATGATTCTCTGGAACAACGTTTTAAAATTTTCACTTTTTCTAAAGTAGAGGACTGTGTAGTGATCCTGCCCAAAGAAATTACGAAATCAGCTGAAGATGAATGTCTTTGGAGTGTCGTCTGTAAGGTCTATACTGATAAACCAGTTAAATTTAAAGGCATGAAGATATCTTGAAGCTTATCTGGGACTTCACCAAAGGATTCAAGCTTAAAAAGTATTGGTGCAAACAAGTTTCAAATTTTCTTCAATTTTGGGGAAGATGTCGATCGTGTCATGGCTGGGTGCCCGGCATTGGTTCTATGAGAATTCTTTGATGGTCATCAAGCATTGAAAAAGAGAAATTGAGGCTGATTGTCAAGCTTTTAACTCTGGGCCGCTCTGGATGTTAGACATAATAACATAATTTTCTATATCTAGAATATTATGTGTTAGACATAATGACATAATATTCTAGATATAGAAAATTAGGAAAATAATTGATGTAATCAATCTCATTATGGTTATTATTATGTTCACATTATGACTATTAGTAAAAATAGCCTACTATTGTATTCAATCAAACCAACGCATTACAATATCTTTTTCTATTATTCTGTTATGGTATCAGAGCTCTGAGACTAACGTCGTTTAGATCCTGAGCAAACTTTCAAGAATCCGTTCGGGTGGGGGTTCGTTACACTAATCTATATGAATCCTCACCCCTCCGTTCTTAAGTTTTTTTTCTCTCTTTTATTTCTCTTTTCTTCTCGAATTTATTTTTTCTGCTTGTTCTTCGGCCGGTCATTTTTCTATCTGTCAACCCACCTCTAAAAATCAGCACTTTAATTTCTTTTTACCACTATCTTTGCTTTCTTATTTCACAAGTCTCTCCTCCTCATCTCTACTTTGCTTTATTTCTCGTTATTTTTTTTTTCTTTCTTTTTTCTTCAAGATTCATACATCCACATGCATATTAATGAGATTCGCGGACATGGTAATCTATTGCACCACCAACAGCCGCCGGCTTTTCTTTCCCGTCCACCTTCCCTCCCACCACCCCTCTTCTATTATTATTGTTATTATTATATTAATATCAAAATAAAAAAATTAGATTTTTTTTGTTGTTGTCATTATTGTCGATCCAACCCCGTCAACACCTAGTTCATTTTGTTTAACGGTGATGGTCTCCCAATCAATTTCTTTTTCTAAGCCCCTTTCTTTCTCATGGTCAAATCCAATTGTTTCTTGTTTCATCGGCAGTTCGACTTTTCACTCACTTGATTTGCTCTATCGTTTTTTATTTTAGGGTATATCCCTCAATTTATTGTTTCTTTTTAAGGGTAAATCCCTCCTCGTGTCTTTTTTTTAGGGTATATCCCTCCATGTATTTTTTTAGGGTCTATCCCACCAGCTTTTATTCAAGCAATATCAAGTTGAGAAGAAGTTGATCTTTGATTGATATGCGATCTTTGTCATGAGACACCCGTGACTCAAGCCATTCATCATGAGCCTATCACCGTGTTCGTTGCACTACCATGTGATTGCGGGGGAGTGTCAGACATAATGACATAATATTCTAGATATAGAAAATTAGGAAAATAATTGATTGTAATCAATCTCATTATGGTTATTATTATGTTCACATTATGACTATTAGTATAAATAGCCTACTATTGTATTCAATCAAAGCAACGCAATACAATATCTTTTTCTATTATTCTGTTACTGGATTTAGCTATGGAATCTTCCCTCTGAATGTAGCTCTAAAACAGCAGTGAAGCATATATGCATGTCCTTTGACAAGGTTATTGAGGTTAGATCTCCTTCCCCCAGCAGCATGCAAGGCAAATTTTTTTAGATGTTTGGTTGAGATTGACTTCACCAAGCCACTATTGAGAGGCATGTTTGTCATCATGGATGGAAACACGATTTGGGTTGATTTTAAATATGAAAGCTTGGCCTTTTATGCTTTTATTGTGGAATTATTGGACATGCATCCCGATCTTGCTATACCAGGGGCCTAGACCTCAAAAAAGAAATTCATAAGGAAGATCGATCAATATGGAATTTGGCTAAAGGCGCGCCGTCTGTTAGGATTCTGGTCATAAAGAAAAAGGTAGGAAGAAGTCAGTATGTACCAGACCAGCCCAAGAGCTCTAATCTTAGTGATGGCAAGATGGTGCATGAAAGGAAGTTGGAAATTGGACAATCTTCCGGAGGTCTCATGCTGGAATGCAAATTTGTTATACCAGAGTATGTGCTAAACCTGATAAGGAGTGGATGCAGCTCATTTTCTCAGCAAAATGATGTTAATGTTCTATTGCATAACTCCCTGAATCATCCTCTATTTCTTGAATGAAATGGGGAAAGAAGTGGTAGTGGACATGAAGGAACTGAAGAGCATCATAATGAAATCACTGTCATTGAGATGGTTGAAGATTAGGTGTCTGGGCACCAACAAGAGCTGCCATCCCCAGCACCCCTAGAAGGGCTAAATATTACAAGCACCAATCAGAACTCAATGCAGAATCCTAGTGGAGACTTAACTAGTGTATTTGAAAATTTTAATGCAGGAATGGAAACCATGGAATCTCTGGTTGAGTCCTAGTCCAGTAACATACCCTTGGATCCCAACAATGTCCCAACTCAAAATCCTGATGATCCAAACCCAAACTTAGCTGCTGCTACTGTGCCTTCTCCTTCTTCCATAAGGGTGGAGGAAGCCAGCCCGGAGTGGCTCCCACCTACACAATGAGGACACTGGTGTGGAATTGTCAAGGCTTGGGGGGCCTTGGCAGTTTCCCAACTAAAGGAGGTCTGCAAACTCCACTCCCCGAACTTAGTTTTTCTTTGTGAAACCAAAAACAAAGCTCCTTTCATTAGGCATGTCCGCTCAAAATTGCATTTTGTAGATTTTTTTTTACTGTTGATCCCCAAGGACTAGCTGGGGTATGGTACTTTTTTGGCAGAAAGGAGATTTTCATGATATTTTATCTAAGAATGAAAAGATGGGTCATGGGTGGTGTTCAAAGATCTGATAGCTCCCTGCTGGACTTCACAAATTTTGTTGGTGGCAATGCTCTTTCTGACCCTGGTTTTCAGGGTCATTTTTGGACTTGGAAGAGAGTATGTAATGGCCAGTCAGGCCAGATCACCACTCTTTAAAGGTAATTTTAGTGATATGGAGGGGCTTTTTGACAAGCTAACTGGTAGAGTCCTTGATAGTATGAATCTTTTGCTGATGCAACCCATCTTAGAATCAAAAGTTAAATAAAAAGCTATTTTCACCATGAAGTCTCAATCTGCCCCTGGCCCTGATGCTGCTGCTTGGACATCTCTGAGCAACCCTGCAGGTGGAGGTGTAGCAGTCTTTGACAAAAACTACAATTTGGTTGAAATTTGGGGAAGATCCCTCAACAACTTGGACTCTCCTCTTAGATGTGAAGCTGAAGTTGTCCGGTGGCCTTTGATAACTGCTAAGCAAAAAGGTTGAGACAGCCTAATGGTTAAAACCGATTCCTTGATTTTGGCTAACATGGTGAATGGCTATTATGTTGCTACTCCTGATGTTTATGCACTTATTAATGACATCCGGGCTCTTCAGACTTCTTTTGTGTATTGTAAAGTTTGTTATTTCAGTAGGAAACTTAATATAACTAGTCATCATGTAACTTCTTATGCTAAAAAGTTTGTTACTACAGCCTTCTGGACTGAAATCTTTCCTATCTGGACCGTTTCCCTGAAACGTGATGAGGAAGCGGTTAGGATAATAAACTCTCCATTGTAATTTCGCGTTGCTATTAATGAAATATTTCGTTTTCCGGAAAACAAAAAATAAAGGCATTTTTGTTTACCTAAATATATTTTTTGCTACTCTTTATTCCTATTCATTTTCTCAAATTAAACTAGTCTCAATCTTTCATAATGACATTTTTAGTTCCCTAAATGTATTTTTTGCTACACTCTTTAGGACGTTTAAGGGAAACATAATGTCTGACTTACCGTGTTTGCCACGTGTCACGTTACCATAGATTGAGAAATAATTAAAATATGACGCTTTTGATCCCTTATATTATTTTTCCACATATTTAACTCTTATATTTTTTCATAATAACACTTTTGGTCACCTACTATATATTTTTGTTTAAATATACAAACAAAAAAATGTCTATTTTTTGTATTTTAATAAAGGAGAAATTTTTTCCCTAAAAAAAATGTATTTTCACACTAAATATATTTTACACAATCTAATGGTGAGAGTGAGCTTTGGTTTGACATTTAACACGCATATTATTCTGATCCTAAATGAGTCAGATATTGTATATTATTCAAACCATGTTACAAGCCCGGAACATTATGTTTTCCAAACCAATTTTTGGTCTGAAAAGAGACATTGTTATGTACGTTTGAGAAATAATACAGACCATTTTACAGGACGAAATATTACGTTATCCGCTCCTATTTCAAGTCAGAATATAACTATGGCACTATGAAAAATTCGAAAACGTATCGAACCATTTAAAGGCCGGACATGTAATGTTTTTCTGACTACGTTCAGGTCAGAATAAGCTAAATTATTCCGACCACATATGAGTAGGTATAACTTTATTTCAAGTAAGAAGATAACTACGTCACTATAAAAATTTCGAAAACGTATCGGAACATTTAGAGGCCTAACTTGTAATGTTTTTCTGACCACGTTCGGGTTAGAATAAACTAAATTATTCTGACCATATTTGGGTAGGTATAATGTTCCACATTCTAACCGACATCCGGTCAGAATATAGGCGTGTAAGTGAAAAAATATTAAAGATAAAATTGAAAAATAATTACTGTGCAATAAGATAAATGGCCATGCGAAAAGATATTTCAAAAAAAAAAATGAAGGAGATATTTTGTTTTAAAAGTTTTAATGCTTTTCAAAAAAATTAATTTGCTACGAAACAACAAATTTTTTTTAAATCTTTGAAAAATAAAGAATTTATGGTTTTATTTCATTTGAAACTATTTCTGCGAATGGGCCCGCGTGAACTAATAAACCTAAATTGTGGCTTTTAACCTGGAAAAAGCGTGACCATCCTGTATTGAAACCAGTATAGCCATTTGGTTGGGGCTTTAGTATAATGCATGCATTTTTTTTACCCCAAAACAATATATTCAACACCTCATTCTAACCGACTCAAATTCTCAAAATCAACAATCCAATTATAAAAACACATTATAGGAAAAAACCAAATCAATTGCAAAAATCAAGCAAACTACGTCATTAAAAGAAAAAAAAAAATATTAAAGATAAAATTGAAAAATAATTCTTCTACGTGAAAGCGAAGATCAAGTTCCTAAAGTAAATCGCGGAAGTTCCGGGCTAGGATGTTCGACCTCTTCAAAAGATATTTAACACTTGAAGGAAAAAAAATGAAGGAGATATTTTGTATTTTTAAAAGTTTTAATTTGCAAATTTCTATGGTAGAAAACAAAATTTAAAAAAAAATTAATTTGCTACCGAAACAACATTTATCTCCCCAGATCCTCTTTAAACTGATCCTTTTGAATCTTTCCAAAATCAACCGCTTTTTACCACTCTTCCTATTGAATCTTCGCGCGTTAGTTGACTAATTTTAACAGAACGATAATATTACATCTATTTTATTTTAGTTTTATCTAGTTTTTTTTTAATAGTTTAAACTGTAAATCGCTGATTCATTCCAATCCAATCTCAACCACACAATTCTTCTTTGTTTATTTATTAAATAAAGGGTGGATCATTTCTGAAAGACTCTTTTTCTATTCTAGACATTTTCGTCCTTATCGGTAAACAAGTTGTTGGAGTTTGTGGGAATTTTCAATTTCTCCTGCTTGCTTGAAAACAGAGAAAAAAAAATCATTCATTTTTATTTTTAATTTGATATATCCTCTGGTTTTTCGATAAAATGATGACAATGGAGGGGATGATGGAGATAGGTGTATTGGATGATATAATAAAAAGGCTATTAGATGGTAAAGGAGGGAAGCAGGTACAGCTGTCGGAGGCGGAGATCCGGCAGCTCTGTGTTAACGCCCGTCAAATCTTTCTTTCTCAGCCTAATCTCCTTCAGCTTCATGCTCCTATCAAGATCTGCGGTAATTTTTGCTCTTTTTAATTTTTTTTTCTTACTCTTTTTATCTGTAATTAATTACGTGTTTGTTTGTTGTGGTGAATATATAGTCAAAGGGGAAGGGGTTCTTATAAATTCGTTTGAGAATTGTACAAATTTTGGTTGATATGATATGATTTCATGGATTCACTCATCAATTTTTCATCATTTTGGTTCACCTGTCATTTATTGGGATATTGAAAAGATCTGAAAGGGTTATAATTTTAATCATTTTGGTTCATCTGTCATATAAATATTTTATTCATGGTGTAGAATTGGAGCATGTTATGCAATTTTAATTTCTCATGTATTTCAGACATTTATTTGCCACATTTTCTTCAAAATAGATCATATGTGATTCAAGCATTTTGTTTATGGCTCCTGAAAGTTGTAATCTTTTTGGTTGGTTGGATGTTTGAAAAGATTGAAGAGAAATCGTTGTAGTTGGTCAAAGATTCGTAAAATTAATTATGGATCATTTTGGTTAGTTGAAACATGAGCAAGCAGCATGAAAAGTGATTTTTTTCCGGTTGCTCCACGCGTGTTTTCTTCACGTGTTAAAAGCTTCGCGGCTAACTACTAAATCTCAGCATGAAAAAGTGATGTTTAGACTGCTCCACGCCGCGCGTGTTTTCTTTACGTGTTAAAAAGCTTCATGACTAACTACTAAAACTCAGCATGAAAAGTGATGTTTAGATTGCTCCACGCCGCGCGTGTTTTCTTTACGTGTTAAAAGCATCATGGCTAACTACTAAAACTCAGCATGAAAAGTGATGTTTAGATTGCTCCACACGTGTTTTCTTCACAAGTTAAAAGCTTTGTTACTAGCTACTAAAACCTTTTGTCCATGACACGTTTTTCTTTATTTTCTTTTTCCGTGCCTGTTATATTAGGGAAATTCTAATGTAGAGACTTCGTATTGAGGAGTTATATTTCACGACATTAGAATTTCGTGCTATTTTGTACATCCTATTTAATCAGTCATCAATATTACAGGTGATATACATGGACAGTACCAAGATCTTTTGAGGCTATTTGAAAATGGCGGCTTTCCTCCATCAGCAAATTACCTTTTTCTCGGGGATTACGTGGATCGAGGAAAACAGAGTTTAGAGACAATATGTTTACTATTAGCTTACAAGATCAGGTACCCTGACAAAATCTATCTTTTAAGAGGTAACCATGAAGATGCAAAAATCAATAGGATATACGGATTTTACGATGAATGTAAAAGGCGGTTCAATGTAAGGCTATGGAAAATATTCACAGACTGCTTTAATTGTTTACCTGTTGCTGCTCTCATAGACGAAAAGATCTTATGTATGCACGGTGGGCTTTCACCGGAGCTCGAAAACTTGGATCAAATAAAACAGATTGAACGACCGACTGAAATCCCGGATAATGGTTTGTTATGTGATTTGCTATGGTCTGATCCTAATCCTAGAGTTGAAGGTTGGCGTGATAGTGACCGCGGTGTTTCGTGTACGTTTGGACCTAATGTAGTTGCTGAGTTCTTAGACAAGTTTGACTTGGATCTTATCTGTAGAGGTCATCAGGTATATATCATTTGTTGTTGATGCAACATACAATCGACCTCTTGAAAGTCAATTTTTAAGCTATATAATCGACTTTCAAAAGGTCGATGGTAATACTCGACCTTTTAAAAGTCGATTCTAGACCAAATAATCGGCTTTTGAAAGGTCGTATGTGATTCTAGTCCCAAAAACGATAGATTTGGTGTCGTGCCATTAAAGACGTCCAAATTCTTCCATTGTAAATGAGTTTTCATGATTTGAATCAATGACGGTGTTGCAGGTAGTGGAAGATGGATACGAATTTTTCGCGAAAAGAAGGTTGGTAACAATATTCTCAGCACCAAACTATGGAGGAGAATTCGACAATGTGGGTGCTTTATTGAGCGTTGATGAATCATTAGTATGTTCCTTTGAGATACTTAAACCATCCAAATCCGGCTCCAGCACTTCTAAAGTACCTCTTAAAAAGGTAACATATTTCATGCATATTTTCAATATACATTGACAAGAAAGAGACAAAACTGCAAAAGGGAACTTGAAATTATTGTAGGATTCAAAAGCTATAAATCTGTCAAGTATGCCTCGTTTTCTACACGTTGGATTCGTATTTATTTCTTACTGTTTCATATATTTTCTGTACACTACGTGCCTTTTCTTACAATTACTTATTTTTCGTATCATTTCGTACCTTTTTCATATCATTTGGTGGCACCACCGCATTTTCTGTGGCACCATCCTGCGAGACAATTCATTCTAGAGCATAAAATCGGCCTTAAAACGGTTGATCATCACGATCGTCCATCTAAAAGTCGATTCTATGTTTTAGAATCGGCTTTGAAATAGTCAATTGTGGGTCTAATGCCCACATAAATATGTTTGGTGTGGTGCCATTAAAGACGCTATTATTCATGCTTTTCATAGCATCAATATAATCTGATATGAAATTGTACGGAAACAGAAGCATACATATCCAATTTGGTTGAAAACGAGACGTTTACAATTTTCCCAACTGCAAATCCACTTAAATTTGCTCAATTTTTTATTTATTTAAATCTTTTCTTAAATTCTTACTACTTACCTATGTCACATGATGCTGTTTGTTAATGTTTCTGGCAGCCCCCGAAAATCGGGACGATCTAAATTAAAAGATAGACCCATAGATACATACTTGAAGATTAGTGCTGTGGCTGTAGAAAGATTCTGCAAAAATAATTGTCATTACATCTTCATATGTTCGAATACAAAGCTCTCGATTTGTGGGATGATGGATTAATTAAAAAGCAATCAGACGGTTCTCGTCCTGGCAAAATACAGTGGTTTGGAGCTTTGCATATAAAAAAAAGATCATGCTTGATGATGAACCGAACAACGGTTAATTTGATGAAGCGTAATCCGTTTCAGACATGTCTGAGAAATTACGCGTAATGGTTCCTTTCACTTTAATGGATTGCTGTTTGTTTGGGAAGGAATTATTGCTGATTTAGAGTGAAACAAAACTCCTCTTCTGCAATTCTTTTTCTTTTTTCTTTTACAGTAGTAACTTTATTTCAGAGTTTTTCCCTTTTCTTATGTATGGTAAAAAGTTAAATTTGATTTTTTTTTTTCTTTTTTCAAATGTTTTTTATGTGGAGGTGGTATGTTGTTCATTAGGTTTCTCACTTCAAAGAAATTTGCATGGTTGGATTTATTGCTGTGGTAAGTGACTTAAGAATACTTAGAGAGGTCAACGTGTTTGATTCGTCTTTGATGTGTCATTTTAAAAGAGTTCTGGGTGAGGACTAACACCCAGGTAATAGTGCGACTCTACCAGCACAATCTGGAAGAAATTTGGTTTAGTTAGACTAGTTGATTCCGGTTACTGGGGGGCTTTAAGCACAAGAAAAAGGGGGCATTTATTTTCACTACTACGATTCTTCCGGTGTATAACATCTACCATAGATCACACTAAATGGATCTCTTGAGCCAAAAATTAACTGTATACATAAATTTCGAGCGGGCAGAGTGCCGTAGTATATTGTTGAATACAAAGCTCTTATGACTATGAGTTAGGGAGAAAAAGGGTTTCCATCACTGTTAACATTCTTTATCAGATGGTGGGAAAGGTTTGGTGTTGCACAAACCTTGAAATCGGAAAACGTCGTAGAAGACGTAAACCAACCTACAACAACATATACCAACTCCACCTGAAACAAGCCAGACAAACAATGAAACAAATGCAGTGACATCTCGATTGCTTTGGATAATGACCGGTTGGATAATGTGTATGAGTTATTCAACAAAGACATGGTCAAAGAAGATAGACACATAAGGAATTGGACAAAGCAGTAAAAGATTTCTTACTAACAATAAAAGCTACCAAAGTTAAAACCTGTGCTACAACAATATTTACTCTATCGCAGGATAAGAGATTTAATGCATCAAAATTACTGTTTTTTTTTTTTTTTTGTTGTTGTTGTTGTTGTTGTTGTTGAGGAAATCAAAATTACTATCTACCCTCAAAGACAATTCAAAGACATGTCACATGTGGGTCACAATTATTTATGTCTTTTACTATTCATGTATTATTATATACTTTTCATGAATAGTTGTATGCATGTATTATTTGATCACTCTTGCCTATAAATACAAGGTATGAAGCGCCTTAATTGGGGAACAAAACTAAAGATAGAAATTTCATCTTTGAGAAAAAACTCCAAGTCTTTCTTACTTCCAAATTAACAAGTTCTAATGTTCTAAGCTTGTTTTTTTCTTATGTTTCTACCATATTAAGTATTTTTATATATGAAAATGGATTTTTTTACGGATACGAAAGATAAATACGCACGCACATTTTTTTCTCCACTGGAACTTAAACCCAAAACTTCTGGATTAAGGACCACGACACTTACCACTGGGCCAATGCCTTGTTGGCTGAAAATGGTATTTAAATGAATATGATCAGGGCCGGCCAAACTTGAAGGCTGAGGAAGCGGTGGTCTTAGGCCCAACGGTGCCGGCGGCCCAAAATTACATGTTTCGTTAAAAGAAAAAAAAATCCGTGTAGATCCAATCCGATCCAACCTAATATAAAGACCCAATTATTTTTTTTACTCGAATCGATAAAGCCCTCAAAAAAAATTTACTTCGCCTAATTCGAATCGATAAGTGTGTAACTTCGAACTAAAAGACCTAATTCGACGACTTGGCCTTAGGCCTAAAAAATACCTTGGCCGGCCCTGAATATGATTGTAAAGTATGTCCATTTTGCCTTAAAGATATGGAGTGACTTTTCAGAAGGATAATGATACGTGTACCTCTAAAAGTTTACATAAAGTTTACATCCCTATCATCTCACCATTCAAATTTTGTTTTGAAAGAAAATTAATAAACATAAAAACACTCACAACTACAAGATGATGTTGAGTGCAAATTTTATATAGACTTTTAGAGCTATACGTATCATTGTCCTTTTCTGAAATAATGATCGGAAGAACGTTCCGACTCTTATTATCTAATAAGATAAAATCCCCATAATAACTCTAAATCTCTAATCTCTCCGTTTTATGCTTGGGCAACAATACCCTTCCTTTATGTGATGATTCAACAAAGATTAAGGATTATCTATCAATACTAACCCTAAGATAAGAAATTATAAACACAAAGCAATGACTGTCAAAAAGCTGACAAAATTGGTTTGGTCAACAGGCACAAAAGTTTTCGTTTGCACCTACTCCGTATTTTTTTTTATCACAAATAAATATAGTACAAAGTAAAAACAAAACAATTTAGTTTCGCATGGGTTCTATGGTGTAGTGGTTAGCACTCTGGACTTTGAATCCAGCGACCTGGGTTCGACTCCCGGTAGGACCTAATATACTTTTTTAAATTTAAACTACAAATTTACAATAGAAAGCACCAAATAAGTCTAGTAATAGTTTTTTCCTATTTTTCTAGGGAGGGGAAGGGGATGAGGATTTGAACTTTTTAGTGATGTTAAGTAGAGCAATGACATATACTAATAATTTGATCATGTTTTGTCCCCATGTACACCCAAAATGGCATGATTCCGAACAATAGTGTCCCAATGAATGCAACAAATGCATAGAAATGTATCACGGATTTGACCGTCATTAACAGTTGATCATCCTCGAGAGAAATAAGCACTTAAACCCGTCAAACATCAGTAGTACGATAGAATTAGGTCATGCAATAATTAATGAGTCACTCAACTCCTCAATCAAACCATTAAGTCCGCAAACGCATGATAATCTTCCTCAAAACACGGACATGGTTTGTGAGTGTGTTTTTTTCGTTTTATAGTACTGACAAGGCAATGTTGATCGTTTAAACGTATGCACACATGAAGGATCTAGAATTATCCATAGGCATATCAACTTCATGATTCTCCATTATTCTTGTAGGAATATATTATTTTTACCTTTTCTGATTTCTCATCACTTATTTTTTTTTTTTTTTTTTTTTTGGTTACTTAAATTGAGGAGTAATGATCGATGATGCTGTTTCACAACTAAGGAGAGAGAAGTATTGGCAGTACTGAAGTTGTTGATATACACCGCGAAGAATTTTCTTAAAGTGTTTTATCATGGAAAGACTGCTAGCTTCTGTTCTACCTATTATTGGACAGATACTGTTTTTCTAAGCGGAAACCCGTGTTCCGGTGAATTTTCCAGATTTCATTTTTTTTTTTATTTGAATCAGTGATGGTGTTCGTGTTTGGGTCAGTACGTGCATGTGTTTTAGGTGTGGTCTGCTTTTTGCATAAGTCTCTGTAGATCAGGTTGGTTGAGTCATTCAGCTCTGTTGACGACCCCCTGGAAGAGTTGAATTTAGATCTCATTAGATCTGTAAGTGAATTAGCTCCTCAATTAAATGCTCTTTTATTCTTAAAAAAAAAAGAATGTTTTTTATTTTAACCCATCAATGAAAGGAGCTGAATTGAATGTTCAAACCATCTGAAGTTCATTTTCCTTAGTTATCCCTTATTTATTCTATTCTTTTGGTTACCTCGTAATTTCTAGTCCAAGAAAATCAGCAGGGATGAGTTTATCTTATATATATGGCTTCACTCCTAAACTGGGAACATGGCGGGCCTGCCCCTGAAAGATGGTATGTGTTCACGCTTTAATTTGCTCTTTTTTTTTTTTTGTTTGTAAACAGCGTTGTATCTGGTTGCAATATATATATTTGTGTGTGTGTAGATATATGTATATTTGATGTTTTCATGGTCATCAACTGTAATTTTTATGGTTTAACATTATTGTTCTTAGTTTTGGCCTTATTATTTTGCCCATGTAAATTTTGGCTTGGGCCTTTTAATTTGGTATCCCTATTTAAATTTTTTTTTTTTGGTTTATTGGATAATTTTTTTTTGTTTTATCCGTTTTTTTTTAATTATAGATATTTACGTAAATAATAATCAATTTTTGAAATAAGGGACTTTTGGTGACAAATCCTTCGTCTTGTGAACTTGTCACAAGGATGGTACTGACGGTTTTTGAGCTTTTTGGTGACGATGAACTTGTCACAAGAAAAACTTTGGTGACAAAATAGCATTTCTCACAAAAGATACGTAGAGCTAGCGTGCCGAAAACTGATGTTTACGCGATAGAACCCTTTCCTGTCGCCACATAGGTAACGATTGTACTGACGAAAATTGTTCGTCACAAAAACTTTTACAGACGAAAATGGTACTTTTCGCGACGATTTCTGTCGTCACCAAAATGTTGATTTTTTGTAGTTATATATAATTTAATCAGTACCGAAAAATCTTGTGTTATACCGAAGAATGAAACATATAAAATTATGATACTTTGTCACCATGGCTATGGCCGGCGACCGGAGCCACCGTTGCAGCGATGGTGATAAATCACCGGTTCACTTCATACATCGAAAAATGAAACCCAATTCATATTATTTTGTAAAATTCCACTAATATATGTCCATACTTGTAAAATCACATATTCACAGTAGCTACAAAATAAAGAATAATGGATTTCTTTTTTATGAAATGTAGAAGTATGATTCGACGCTCTATAATCATACTAAAAAGTTAATTTGCCGTGTGTATGAACATTAGTAAATTAAACATAAATCATATTTATTGATGCTTGGCCGGCAAGGGGCGATGAGTCCTAGATAACATATAAGACAATTAGTTACACAACATATTAATTTAATTTTTGTGGATTGGGGAATATCAAAGTTGAACAAGTATATATATAAATATTGATCAGATAAATGCTATAACATTCTTCGATACAAAACTCCTACTTTAAAACGTCCAAAGTATAATAGTTAAGCTGCTGAGATCACCTATAGAATAAACATTACTACTACGAATAAACTATTTGATATAAACTAAAACAAAATATAAATATGTAATAACGTCGCCTAGCTTATGGAACTTGAATTTCAGAGAATATTATGTTATCATTCATTAAATGTCTTGGTTACATAAAAAGGGAAAAATGCTAGGAATAAAATCTAGATAGAATCTAGTACTAGGTAGTACAGCCATAACAAACTAGACAGCAATGACTATAATACCCTTTTAGTCTTTATCTTCAACATCCCCCCTCAAACGAGAAGGGGTCTTGACCACTTGAAGTTTGTCTCGAAATTGAGTGAATTTTGTAGTGGACAGTGGTTTTGTAAGGCAATCTGCAATCTGTTCTGAAGATGGGATGTACTTGACTGAAATAGATCCTTCTATAATCTTGTCTCGAATAAAATGCACATCTAACTCAACATGCTTGGTTCTGTTATGAAAGACTGGATTGTATGCCAGTGCTTGTGCACTCAGATTATCACACCAAATCACAAAAGTTTTGGGTAAAGGTATACAGAGTTCTCCAAGAAGGTACCTGATCCACTGAAGTTCTGCTGCTGTGTTTGCAAGTGCCCTGTATTCAGATTCTGTGCTTGATCTAGACACAACTCCTTGCTTCTTGGAGCTCCATGAAACTAAGGATCCACAGATGTAAACACAGTATCCAGCAATGGACTTTCTGTCAGTTAAATCACAGGCCCAGTCTGCATCTGAAAAACCAATGAGGCTGATAGCTTGATCAGGTAGAAAATGCAGGCCATAATCAATAGTTCCCTGCACATATCTGAGAAGCCTTTTGATAGATTGCCAATGAACCACTCTAGGATGCTGCATATACTGGCTCAGAGTATTGACAGCATATGAAATATCTGGCCTGGTGAAAGTCATATATTGAAGGGCACCAATGATACTTCTATATAAGGTAGGATTATCCATTAGAGGGGTGTCTGTGCTAGTGAGGTCAACTCCAAGAGCCATTGGGGTAGGGCAAGGCTTGAGATGAGTGAATTCCAGTTTCTGTAAGAGTTGAGTAGCATAAAGCTTTTGACTTAGATACAACCCTGTATCATCTCTATGAACTTGCATTCCCAAAAAATGACTTAGGCTTCCCAGGTCCTTCAAGGCAAATTTCTGGTTTAGCATCTTGATAAACTTCTGTATTAGAGAAAACCTGTTGCCAGTGACTAGTATGTCATCAACATAGATTAGGACATATAGGAGAGTGGTCCCTTGCTTGAAAATAAATAGAGACACATCTGCTTTGGATTGTCTGAACCCCCAACTAATGAGTTGCTGTCTCAATTCTTCAAACCAGGCCCTGGGGGCCTGTTTGAGGCCATATAGGGCCTTTTTTAAACAGCATATGTGATGAGGCTTTGCATGATCAACAAATCCTTCAGGCTGTGGCATGTAGACTGCTTCTTTGAGATTTCCATTTAGGAAAGCATTGTTGATGTCAATCTGGTTGATTTTCCATTGGCAAGCAACAGCTAATGCAAGTATCACCCTGATAGTTGAGGCTTTTGCCACAGGGCTAAAGGTTTCAGTGTAATCCAGGCCTGGAGTTTGTAGGAAGCCTTTAGCAACCAGTCTAGCCTTGTGTTTCTGGATAGTCCCATCAGCATTCAGTTTTAACTTGAATATCCATTTGTTCCCTACCAATTTAAGGTTAGGGTTTGGTGGCACTAGTTCCCATGTCTTATTTAGCATCAAAGCCTTGTATTCTTCTTGCATAGCCATCTTCCACTCATTCTGCTTTAGGGCATCAGATACTCTTGTTGGTTCAATTGGATATGAGTGAGCAGGATGAGTGGCTAAATAAGAAAAGGTTTTGGGTTTGAAGATCCCACTTTTTGACCTGGTTTGCATTTGGTGGACAGGTGCAGGTTGAGGGACAGGTGATGGTGAAGGTGATGGTGAAATTGTGTTTTGTGGTGCAGGTGATGATGGCTGTGCTTGTGGAGAATGTTCTTGTGGTGACAAAGAGTGTGAGTGAGTAGACCAACCTGTTGGTGTTGCAGATCCTGCTCCAGGTGAGTCTTGGCCAGGTGAGGATGAGCTGACAGTTGGTGTGGTCTCTGAAGGTTGTTCTGTATCATGTGTGGGAAGGATAGGACCATTTGTAGGACCAGGACTGTAAGAATGACCATCAGGAAGATAGGACATAGGATTATTGGTATGACTTTCACCAGAGACAATTAAAGGAGTGGACACAGTTCCTGGGAAACCTGTCTTGTAAGGAAAGTGATTCTCATTGAAGATAACATCTCTAGAGGTGTATATCCTTCCTGAGGGGTCTAGACACAGATGACCTTTATGGTTTGGACTTGGCCCTAGATAGACACACTGTTTGGTGTGGAATTGGAACTTATGGTTCTGGTAAGGTCTAAGATAGGGATAACAGGCAGCTCCAAAGACTCTAAACTGATCATATCTAGGTTTCTTCCCAAATAAGACTTCATAGGGTGACTTGTCAAGGAGGACAGGAGTTGGATGGGAGTTTATGATGGTCACAGCATATCTAAAGCTTTCCCACCAGAACTTAAGTGGTAGGGAGGCTTGAGCTAACAATGTAAGTCCCATTTCCACTATATGTCTGTGTTTTCTTTCAGCCTTGCCATTTTGAGCATGAGCATAGGGGCATGGATGTCTGAAATTGATTCCAGTTTGTTTAAGAATAGGTTCAAAACTTCTGTACTCCCCTCCCCAGTCAGATTGCAAGGTTTTGATTTTCTTACCAAATTGGTTTTCTGCCATGGCTTTAAATTCCAGAAAGGCATTAAGAGCTTCAGATTTTAGTTTGAGAGGATGTATCCAGGTGAACCTGGTATGATCATCCACAAAGTGTATATAGTAAATGTATCCATTTGAGGATCTGACAGGTGAGGGTCCCCATAGGTCAGAATGAACAAGTTCCAAGGGTTGTGTGGTTTTAGTGTCAGACTGAGAATAAGGCAAGTTATGGTGTTTTCCAAATTGACAGGCTTCACAAAACACAGACATTTTATTGATAGGAAGATTACATTGCTTAGACACTAGGTCAATGACCTTGACAGAAGCATGCCCTAATCTTCTATGCCACAATGTGGCTTTTTCTGGAGAATTAACAGAACAAACTAGAGACTCTAGAGGTCCATTTTTAACAGACTCATTTGGACCTTTAACAAACTGACAATGACAGACATCATGACTCTTATTCTTGGATTGAAGAGAGCTCAGACTAGGAGTTTGGAGCTGATACAGACCATCCTTGACCTCACCTTCTAGCAGCACCATCCCTGAGACCTTGTCCTTAACAACACAACCAGAAGCACAAAATTCAACAACAACAGGATTGTCAGTGGTTAGTCTGGATATACTAAGAAGGTTTTTAGTGATTTCAGGTACATGAAGAATGTTTTTAAGTTTAATGACACTATTTGGACCATAAATTTTAGACTGACCAATATGAACAATAGAAAGTTGCTCACCATTTCCAACTGTCAGATTATCTGAGCCTTCATAGCCAGAATTGATATGGAGATTGTTGAGGTCTGCTGTAACATGACTCGAAGCACCACTGTCCATATACCAGTTTGAATCACTCACTGTGTCGGATGATGCAAGATAGGCATTGTTGTTCCTCTGAGGATTTCCAGACTGGGTTGGAACACCTACACTTGAATCAAACCTGTGCCAACAATCCACAGCTGTGTGTCCAGTCTTGTTACACACTTGACATATTGGTCTGCTGCTGCCTGAAGAATTTCCAGTGGTAGGACCTCTTCCTCCTCGACCCCTGGAGTTCCTACCTCCTCTGTTTCCTCTTCCTCTTGCAGACCCTTGGTCTTGATTTCCACTGTGATATCCAGATCGATTTCCTGATGATCTATTCCCCCCAGATCTTGAAACAACATTAGCAGATGGTAGGCCCAAGTCCATATTTGCAGAGGGATTAAACCGAGCTATCAAACGTTCATGAGTCACCAGTTGGGACTGAACTTCTTGCCAAGACAAAACACCAATTCTGGAGGTTAGATTCACTATGACAGATTCATACTCCTTGCTCAGGCCTCCAAGAGTAGCAAGAATCAATGCACCTTTTGTGATAGGGTAACCAGCAGCAGCCAAACCATCTGAGTAGGATTTCATTTGAGCAAGATAGTCCATCATTGATTTTGAACCTTTTTCACTACGAGTTAGAGCTGTCTTGTACTCGAGCATTCTTGCTTCAGATCGATTGTTGTATAGGATTTCCAGGCTGGTCCATATTTCATGAGCAGTTTCAGATCCAACAACTTCCAGAAAAGCTTCCTCTTTCATAGAGCTCATTAACCACCCAACTAGAAGCTGATCCTTAGTGTACCATTCTTCAAAAGCTGGGTTTGAAATGGTGGTGGCAGACATGGTTGCCGGATTGTAAGTGGATATGATTTCTGGTGGTTTTGGTTTGGTACCCAGGAGATGACCATCCAGCTTGTGTCCACGAACAATGGGTAGAATGGTAGATTTCCACAGTAGGTAATTAGATCTATCAAGCTTGATAGTGCAGGCTTGGTTCAGGTTGGTGTTGAAAGGGGCCAAGGAGCTCATTGAAGCAGTAGGTGGAATCTGGGTTTGTAATGGTTGCATGACAGATGTTACAGCAGGATTCTGTTGCATGAAGCTGGGGAAATTTGGAGTCGATGGCCGGAGGTAGGAGGTTGAGCCAAAAGCTGGTAACGGTCCAGCGGTGAACGGAAGTGTAGAGAACTGGGATTGAAACCCGATTGTGGTTTGAGATATGTGACCAGTTTCAGATCTTTGCTGAGGTGTGAAAGTTGGTGGTGTTATGGAACTTGGTGGTGTTGTAGAAGCTGGTGGTGGTGTTGTTGGTGGAGCTGTAGCTCCGACGGTGGTTGCCTCACCGGCAGTGGCCATAGCCAAGAAAGGCTCTGATACCAACTTGAATTTCAGAGAATATTATGTTATCATTCATTAAATGTCTTGGTTACATAAAAAGGGAAAAATGCTAGGAATAAAATCTAGATAGAATCTAGTACTAGGTAGTACAGCCATAACAAACTAGACAGCAATGACTATAATACCCTTTTAGTCTTTATCTTCAACAATGGATTGGGAATATGAAAATTTGTCAAGTTTATCATTATTAACTACAAAAAAAGAGATTTTAGTGAGAAAATTTTAGTGACAAATGCTACATTTATCACAAATGATAGCTTCTTGTGACAACAACTTCATTTGTCATTGTAAGTTTATATATTAGTGATAACTAGACAGTGTTGTCACAGAAGGTTTAATGTTTGTCAAAGTACCGTGACTTTCCAAGCAGGAGATTATAACATAATTTGGTATCTGCCTTTTGTGACAAGCAACTTGTTATAAAATGCACGGTATGTTTCTTTTTTCTTCATATTTTTTATTATTTATTAATGAATTTTGGTGTCAACCCATATATAGTATACCGAAGGTTATATATATATATACCAGTAGTATTAGTGAGTTCTTACTAAAACAAATACGTTTTATTTACTTCTATTAAGAGACACGACACCACACCGTTTGTTAACCCGAAATTATCGCCGACATCACACATCCTTCTCATTTTCTCACTACACGAAAGAAATCATGGGTGGAGATCTTCGCCGGTAGGAATCGAGCTTACGCACCGAGTGATATCGATTATTTGACGAGTAAAGTTCCATCTTGTTTTCTTGGCTCGATCGAACTCAAACCGGGTTTTGAACCCAAGTTTTTTTCGACGAGTCAAACCCTAAAAAGTATCGGCTCAGATCGGCTCGATTAATTATAATGTAAAACAATTAAAAGAACCCTCAAAAACCAAAATAAATAAACGCTGCTTCCTCGTCTTCTTATTATCACTCAATTTAAACGGTCACTCAGTTGTATCGATTTCGTTTAGGGATTTGCAGTTTAGCGCATCATCTTCCTCCAGCAACAGAGGAATCTTCCTAGATTGGTGAGAAGAATCAGAGAGCAAAGATTCTGGAACACACAATGTGTAAGAGCAAAGATGAGGAGAAATAAAATTTCTACATCGGGTGATGTACAATATTCTTTCACATACTTCCGCTAAACTCGAATTTCATTTTTCCCCAATTGTGCATTCTTAGGAGAACAATCTGGTTTGTTTCTCTCAAAATCGCAATAGTGGATTTTTGAAGAAATTGTGGAGTATTTAGTATTTTGAAAAGTTTAAAGGCCATGGAGCTGTAAGTACAGAAAATCACAGACCGATTGCGTAAAGCCAAGGTATAATATAGTTTTTCAGTTGTAATTGTTTTGTTTCATTGTATAAGTTCTGAAAATGCCTTCAGTTGGGAAGAACTAGCTTCTAAATAGGAAATAACATTTCTTACATAGGTGATGAAGGCCCCGCCAAAGCTGTTTACCTTGTTTTCCTCATGAGCTTGATTCATACTACTGATTATAGCATTTCAATGTTAACAGCTTTAAGTTATTTCATTTTTATTGCTTCATAAATTTTATGCTCTGATTTTGTAGGATGGAATATCTTGTGAACTGATAGACCTGATGACCCTCATATCAAGGGACAAAGATACTGTAGAAGCCTCTGCTAGAAAAACTGAAATGGAAAAAAATTTGCCTGCAATTGGGGAGCCTAAGGTACATCTACTCTGAGATTTCATCTTTGCGCATTTCCTGTTTTCAAGCACAAATTCATGGATTTTGTCAATTGTTGTTGTCATTACGTTTCTTAAGAAATAAATTTGCTGAATTCGACTCAGATTTATGCTAATTGAAGCTTCCTTAAATGCATTTAGATAAGCATTCCTAATTGTGGTTTTACGGATTTATGCTCAACCTATTTTGTCTATTCAAATATGTATATTTCATTAGCAGGTTTATTTGCTAACACTTTGATTTCCATTATTACAATAACAAATTATGCAATGACAGTTGTTGTACCTGTAATTACATATTTGTCCTTGTCGTAGGCTCGTAGCGGTTTATTTCTTTGGATTCATCAGAGCTGATTTGTAGAAAGGCATGTTACATAACATTTGAGATACATTTTGATTGAAATTTCCAAATTATAATTTGATATTTACTAGTGTTAAGTTACAGTTGTATTCACAATCTGAAAAGAGGATACTCGATAGCAGGTGCTGATGATGTCGAGTCTCCCATTCTTCCTTGGATTGGCCTCTTCATTTACTCTTTCGCTGTAGCAATTTTGCTTCGTCTCGGGAGGAAACCGGCGAGATTCTTCGCCGAAATGTTAACAAGTCTCAGTCTCAGGTATTGTTAATGATTTTCAATGTATATCGTTTCAATAAGCCTGAGTATGTGATTTTCTAACAATGTTCGTGGTTTGGCCTGATCAATCTAGAATGATATTTTTTCTGTTAATGATTTTTACAATCGATTTGATTTCGTTTCATATGCATACACTCTCCTTGCAGACCTTGTTGTTTTCAATTGATATATGACCATCATTATCTGCTGATAACTTGAGAACCACTCTCTGTGAGAGCAAATATGAAAGGAAGCTCCAGAGTCCAAAATCCACACATCAGTTTGATGTGTTGACTCTCCTGCCACTAGAACCATGTCCTCATCTGAATCATGCTCAGCTGCCACAGCAGCTGTGCGAGAACTGTTCTCCTGTTGTTTCTTTCTCTTTGGATAATTGGATTTTCAATGTCCCTGCTCCGTACAGTAATTTCAAACATCTGTGGATTTAGGGCCTTTGGACCTTGTCTTCTTGGAATTTTTCTTCCTAGTCTGACCATGTTCTTTTCCACTGCTGCTACTGACTATCAGTCCAGCAGCCTGACTTTCTGCTCCAGCTGTCTTATGTCTCAGCTCCCTAGCTTGTAAAGCTGACCTTACATCCTCTAAAGCAACTGTATCCTTCCTAACTATGAAGGACTGTGCAAAGTTCGCATAGGAAGCTGGTAATGAAACCAGCAAAATTAAAGCAGCATCTTCATCCTCAATCTTAACATCAATATTCCTGAGATCAAGTAATATTGTGTTCAACTGATCAAGATGATCTCTCAGCTGAGTCCCCTCATGGATCCTCAGGCTGAATAGCCTCTGCTTCAGCAGCAACATGTTGGTCAATGACTTAGTCATATACAGGCTTTCAAGCTTTAACCATAACTTGGCAGCGGTGTCTTCCTCAACAACTTCTGTGATAACATCATCAGACAAGCACAACATGATGGTTGAATGTGCTTTCTCCTCCAGACTGGCATAATCTGCAGAACCGGCATCCCCTCTATCAGATAAAGGAGTCCACAATCCTTGTTACTTTAACAAGGCCCGCATCTTTATTTGCCACAAACTGAAACTGTTCCTCCTTGTAAATTTATCAATCTTCACGTTCAGAACAAACCTTTGATCACCAAATCCTAGCACCGGTCACCGGTCTTGGTGAAGATCAACTATGTTCAACCTGCAACTCCTGAATCTGGAACCTGACGCTCTGATTCCAGTTTGTTGAAAACACATATGAGAAGTTTGCAGTTTAAGAAAGATAAAACAGAAGCAATGCAAACGTAAAGAATGGCGGAAATGATACAAAGAGAACACTGTGATTTAACGTGGTTTCCGGCGTTATGCCGACTACTCCACGGATAGAAAATGAGATATATTATTATGCACAAAGTTACAAGGTATTCCTCACAAGGTGAAAGACACACTCTTGCATTGATTACAGCATTGGTATTTATAGGCACAAATCTCAAACCCTAACCGCCAAAGATTTTTGCCGGAATTGTCATAAATACCCCAGATGTGGACCCCAGCTCCAGCTGTTATCCACCAGACGAAACTCAGCTTCAAACTGACTTTCCAGACTTGTAACCAACTGCCCAGATGTAGAACTCAAATATACTTCAAGAAACTCAAGCAGACCAAAAGCGATCACGACTTCAGAGAAACTCAGTTGCACTTCATCAAATTGACTTTCACAGAACTGAATATACTTAACTGAACTAACCATCATTCTTAGTCTCAGCTTTTCAGATTAGTTCCACCAGTTTATTTATCAGTTTAGAAGTCAAGTCACCAAAAATGACAGTCTTTCGCCACATATTTTTCTATATGAATGAAAATTAAAAAGAAAATATATAACAGACTTTTGAAAATAAACATAGCATATTGTTTATTGACACAAGGCTTGTATAAAAAAAAAAATTTATTGACACAAGGCCGGCGAGGGGCGAGGGGCGATGAGTGCTAGATACGCGGCCGACCATGTTGTCTTTTGTAAACTACAATAAACAAAATTTACTACCTCCGGTCCAAAATATAAGTCATTCTAGAATTTTTATATTGATTAAAAAAGTAGTTACATGTAATAAATGTATGGATAAAATGTCTAAAACACCCATTGACTATCATAAATGCAACAATTGTGGAGTAAATAAAAGTAGTTGGATTGATATAAATTAGGGATAAGATAAGGAAAAATGTTCATTAATGCTCTTTTGGTATTGTGAATGACTTATAATATAGGACTAAAATAAAAAAGCTATGATGACTTATATTTTGGACCGGAGGTAGTAATTAATTAACTATCCCTTTTGGATTTGGGGAAGATTAAATGTTGACAATATTATATAAATATCAGATCAGATTTAGTTTAATACTAATGATATAACATTCTTCAACACAAAACTCTTACTTTAAAACTTCAAAGCATAGAAGTTAAGGTGTAGAGATTACTTATATATTATTACTATATATGCATATATGGGTTTGAAGAAATTAAATCATTGCCTGCCAAATGACCTACGCGATAGAAACTAAAATAAAAATTTGTATATAATCAACCATAATTTTTGTCAAGTGTATCAAGACGACCCTCTATATATAGAAATCTCGACCGAACTAGTTAAACACAATACTCTAGCATATTTAAATACAAAGCTCCTTCTATAAGAGCTTCCTAGCTAGCTAGCTGGTAATAGAACATGGGTATGAAGAAGAAATCATGGGTGATAATAAGCACTGTTGCGGTTTTTGTGCTCGTGCTTTTGTGGCACTTAAACAACATCGAGGCCGACGTGGCGGCGGTTGCAAAAGCTGAAGCAAATGACATTAATTATGGAGCCGCCGCCACCGCCATGATGGATGTAATTAAGACTGATGAAAGGGTTGGTGTTACTGTTAAGGAGGAGATACGAAACACAGATGATAATAATGTCATGAAATATTTAGACAACTACGGGTTCTTACTAAGCTTACAGACTTCTCCAGCTCGTCGTAATTTGAAGGAATACTACTATGGTTATTGCTGTGATGCTGCACATTGTTCATGTCCCGGGGATTCCGATTTTCTTTGCTGCATTCATTGTGATTCCTCGACCTGCTCTCCCCTGTGCCCTGACCGATGCTTGCCTTTGCTTCATCACTGATCATAAATCCTTGATTAATTAGACGCCATAAACTAAACTAAAACTGGGCATATATAGATAATGTGACCTTTGATTGTAGTTAGTGAATACTACAGTTCATCTGATATAAAGGACAAATGTTTACGATTCGTCTCGGTCAGCGCTGTTTCTTATTTTCATATATCTGTTTCATTTCGATTCGCATATCAATGTTGTGTTGCAATTATGTGTTTGTGTTGTAACTGTCAAGTCTGTCATGTTGGGTGATAGATAGATATGAATAAAACTTTGATTGTTGTTCTACCTACCGTCTCTTTATTTCATAGCACACATATGATATATACTGTATCGCAAAGACTATATATTTACGGTTACACTGTATGTTTGAAATATTTGTTTCCTGTCCGGCCAAACAATTAGGTTCACTACACCCTTCTCGTATATATGTAATTAAATTAAATTTATAGCTAATTGTCAATTAGGACAATTACATATTTTGATTCAAATAATGGTCCACCTTACTCTTTCATAAGACATTAAGGACAAGTAATGTTAGTAATGATTTAGTAAGGGTATATTTGTCTAAATTGTGGATCTTATGTAACTAGGGTTTTCCTCTTGTAACTATAAATACTTGTAATTATTGGAACAGAACACAAGAATTTTTTCCCGATTATTCGGAGTTTAACATGGTAGCAGAACAACTCTCAATGAGAGATTGATTTTTTTTAGCTCTTTCGATCCTTCTTTTTTTTTTTTTTTTTTTTATAATTTTTTTTTCTCATTCCTAAAAAAAAAAACCGAACAGAAACACAGCAACGCAGTACAACAAAAGCACACCCTTTGCAAACCCTAGTTCATCGTTCCTGTACTTTTTGTTTTCACCATGAGCGGTCCTGATGCTGCGGCACCAAAGACACCACGGTATGAACATTTTTCTGCCTATTATCTTCATCCCTGTGAAGGTACCGGCTCGGTGATCAGTCCGGTCATGTTGAAGGGAGATAATTACGAAGAGTGGTCTCGTTCTATTCGCAATAATCTCCGTGCGAAAAAACAAACTTGGCTTTATTGATGGTACCATCAAGCCCCCTGCCGCTACCTCCCCCGACTATGATCAATGGGGCATTGTCAATTCCATGCTTGTTGCGTGGATTGTCAATAATCTCGACCTTAATATCCGTTCTTATGTCCGGTACCCGGAGCACGTTAAAGATTTATGGGATGACCTACGTGATAGGTATTCCATGGGCAATGGCCCTCGAATTTTGGAGTTAAAATCTCAGATTGTTGATTGCAAGCAACGAGGTCGTTCCGTTGCTACGTATTATGCTGATTTGCGGTGTTTGCAAGATGATCTAGCCGCTATTGAAAAGCTTCCAACTTGTACCTGTGCTGCGGCTACAGAATACTTGCAATTGCAAGAGAATGAAGCTTTTCATCAATTTTGTATGGGCCTTGATCCGAAGCGGTTCGGCAATTGTGTTTCTACGTTACTCATGATGGAGCCTCTGCCGTCCATCAATGTTGCTTATGCCAAAGTGATTGCGGAAGAACGGAAGCAGACTGTGTCTGAGGGTCGTGACATACCGCGTCCGGATGCTATCGGGTTTGCTGCTGGTGGTTCTTCATCTTCTCGCGCTACCCGGCCTGCTGATGGTGACACTACAAGAAAACTGCCGTTTAATGAGGAGAATTCTCTTCATTAATTGTCCATTTCTCCTCATTAAAGTGATTTAATGAGGAGAAATCGATCCTCATTGCCGCCTCCGCCGCTAAAGACGTATAATGAGGAGAAGTGGATCTCCTCATTTAAAAAAAGCATACAATTAATGAGGATATTTGCACCTCATTAAAATTATTTTTAATGACCACCAATCTCCTCATTATCAGGCCATTTACTCCTTATTGAATAATAATTCAATAACAACACCATCTCCTCATTAAATGGTTATTTGCTCCTCATTAAATCATGAATTAATACCCACACATTTCCTCATTATAGGGTTTTTAACTGCCACTAAATCATAACAATATCGCTTTACGTTTTTGGAATCTTAAACAATAAATTACATATTTATAAAAATATTTTAGGTTTGAAGCCCAAAGTTACATTAAATGAAACTAACCAATATAAGCTTCCTACAAATGAAATACATCAATATATGTAATTTCCAAATGAAAAGTTACATATAGATGTATATTTGAAAGATATAATGATGTCGATCACATCCTAAAAAACACAATTGCTATGGTCGTTACTACAAACCTTCCAAAATATGCTTCCATACTACACCATTCTAGGATATGATACAATAGCAATCATTCTCATTAGTTCAAAAGCACCAATACCATGCAAAACCTGCATACAAAATAGGAATAAATAATAAAGAACACATTCAGTAACAACATATATATATGAGAAGGGTCTAGCCTTAATGTAACTAAAAAACAAATCAAATTTACTAATTAGATTTCAAAACCCAATTTACTTAACAAAATTGTCAAAGAATAAAAACGGAGAATATATCATTTTCTAAGATATCGGGTATTTCCATTCTCTGCATTGGGAAAGCATCATCGGTAAAATAACTGACAGAATGAATAAATAAATTTAAGAAAATCTAAATTCAATAAGTAAAAGGATTAAAAAAAACTGGTTTTGTTAATCAGACCACAAAAAAGCTGGTGAGAAGGACTAATAGGGCTTTCTTCTTAAAACTGTAAAAGGGGAACTCACACTGATTACAGCAATATGCAGACTAACGGGCCTTTTTTTTTATCTACATCCGATTTAAGTATTTAGATCGAGGAAAAAATTAAACACACTGTGACTGGGTTAGAATCTAGAATGCGCTTTACCAGCTTCTTTGAACTAGATAAAACCATGATGGAAATGAGAATCCATCCTTGTCGATCTAGAAAATGATGTAATCAACATTACATTGTATGCAATTCAGGACTAACAAGGACAAAAGAAAGTATGCCATTAGCAAAAACATAATACCTGCACATGACTAAACATCTGAGGTTGCACCATCATATCCCTTATCAACGAAAACCTAAAAGGAACAGTTAATCTCAAACTAGATAAATGCGAAGAGTCGGAAACTGAATTTTCCAAATTCAGGTTGGTTTTACAAACCGATTTCCAAAGTCAGAAAGTATGAAACCTTTTTCATAAGTGAACATCAACATAACCAAGTTGCACAGATTTAGAGACTAATTCTGTTTCGACGCACATCAAATATCTCAGTGAAGTCAATGTAACACCCTAATATCTAATATAATGTTTTTTTTTTATAGAAATGCAATACCATGTAATATCAAGTTCATTTGGAAATGTGTATGGATTGCCTTAGATCAGAAATCACGGATCTGAATTCTTGACTAACAACACCTGAAGCTCCAATGGCATGATTAATCTGTGCAACAATACTCTGCAAAAAGAGGCTACATTAATTTTATCACAAACAGTTGCATACAACAAGAAAATAGCAAGGTGATGTAGTAAATAACAACTAACAAAGAATAAGGAAACATAAAACATTACAGACTGTGTTCACCGAAAGAATAAGGGCAAAGAATTGAGAGTTTATTCTTTAGAAAAATCAAAATATCAATCAAATCCAAGTAAAAAAAGTAGCTGATTTATCATGGTTGCCAAGAAGAAATAATGGTGAAATGATTACACAAGTTTTCATCACAGGCAAAGAGAGTGATGTAGCATAGCCAAGCTATACTTCATCCAACTTCTTACAACTAACAACTCACTAATTCCAAACATATATATATATATATATATATATATATATATATATACATTTACTTATGATTGTAGCGTGGGGGTATTCTTGTAACTGTATCTTTAGAGTTTGGTTTTTAAAACACTATACGGATATAATGACGCCCTATGACTCCATCAATTTTGTTTACAAAGCTACATAAGACTTTAAGATCACTACATTGATAACCTGGCCAATGACAATAATGCTAACCGATTTATGGAAGTTTACGTAGTCCATAACGGTACACTTTCAAAATTTAGACAGAAGGCTTGTCTAAGTTAAGATTCCTTCACCGAATCCTACAATGCAAGCAACTTTGTGTATAGTAGATAATATACATCACAGTGACAGAAAAAAATACAGAAATTCCAGTGCCAAGTTCATTTTCAAGGAAATGCATCAACTCTTAATAGAATGCCATGCCATTTACATACACACACAAAAGAAAATCAGTACAACTGGAACAAAGTTTTCATACATAAACAAATTAAAAATGAAAATAAATCATCTAACGACAACATAACTTTACCTTCCAAAATAAAACAGATGTGGCTCTAAAATTTGCTTGAGTTATATCCTCTTTATTAGCTACTTTATGAACTTACGTTACCCACCATCGATTTTCTAATCGATGGTAGAAAAGATAGGAGTTCTTACATGAACGAGCACAAGTAACCTACCGTTGGTCCTACCAAAAGCGATGTTCCAGAGTCCCCAATTGCAGAACAACCTTTTTCACAGAATCCTGAAAATGGAGAATTTAAGATGGGAGAAACCATACAAACATTGCCCCAAAAGCAACACATTAAGAAAAGAACTAGTTTGCAAAAGTACAACTGTGGGTGAAATCACATGTTTCTTCATCACCGACGAGTACATCACCCAAATCAAATTGGAAAAAATGTACAAAACAGGATTTAAGAAAACAGATAAATAGAAATAATGAATCACCGAATAAAAGTCGTCAGGACTCAGGAGTACAAGTAAACTCACCCGCTTAAAGTGATTAGGATCAACACCGCCAAAAACAATTTCACCCCCTTCTTCCTCATTTAATTTTCTACCAAACGAAAAAGAAAACACCGGATTCGCAAAAAGAACCCATTTTTCTTGTAGGTAGTGGAATGGCTGGACTTGTACTTGGAACATAAAAGACAAGAAACCTGCACCCATAAACAAAAGCAAAAAAATAAAAATATCACAAAAAGCTAAAGGAAAAAGAGTAAACCATAATTGCAATCTATGCAATCCACAATATGAACATACCCAAAAATTTAGCAGAGGGCACGCAAAGATTAGAACTTCCATTATCAAATATCACAGTGAACTTCTCGAACACCAATCTCACCATAATACTGAGCATCTAAATAGGTCTTGAGTAGATTAATATAAGCATCTGATCCACTAAAACTGTACCGACGATGATTCTTGCAGAATTCCGTTCAACTCCTCTAGAAAAATGGTTCAGCTCAAATGATTTTGTTATGTTTGAACAAATTTGCAGAAATCTGTTCAACGCCTCCTTCAATATAAAAACATCATTAGTGAACACTTTGTTAGGTTTGAACAAATTTGCCCAAGAAACAGCATTCTCGGCAAGCAGAGCATCATTAAGAACACTATCTTGATTTAAAGGCACAAAAGGAGCAGATTCTTTAACAAAAAGACCCTCAACAACAGGAGAAGGAACAACATTTGCAGCAGCAGGGGTGTTATCCTTATCCAAATGAACATCATCATGTGCAGAATTAATAGAAGCAGGCAACACACAGTAAATAGGACCTAGACTTTAAACCACTAGCTTTAAAAACAGCATAATTTAATTCAGATACCTTGGCAGCAAGATGATGAGTAACAACTGCTACAGAGCATTTATTTGAGGGCTGGATTGCAGATAAGAGCTTTTCAGACTTCAACCTCATTGAAGAATCGAGAGGAGCATCAACCCCAGAGATACATAAGAATCTGAACTCTGAGTTGGAGGAGCCAATAATCCGACAATGGGTACTTCATTCTCGCTGATGAAGCAAGATTCTTAGCTAGGAGAGCAATTACGATGAATTTCATCTAAATCGGAGGGATGGGAAGAAGCAATCCCATAAATCATTCGATTGTTCCTCCCATGAATCAAAAGGGCGGAGAAGAAGAAGGAGCAAGCAAGCATCAAAAGAGGGGTCCAGACGAGCTGCGAATTCCCATCTTCTTCAGCAAAAGTCGTGCGTGGCCCGGCCGGCTTAGACCGCCTGGTGGTGAATTGCGACGACGAGGGATGGTTTGACTTGTCGTCACGTGGAGGCTGCTAAATGAGGGAGGTGGAAAGGATGAGAAAGGAGGGAGGAGAAGGGAGGAGGAGGGAGGCCGCCGATTTAGGTTTTTTTTATTCAGGTTGAGAACGAGCTTTTTGAGAAACTTATAGTTTTGGAAAGTGATTGTTATGATATATTTTTTTCAATAATAATGGGGTGGGTTGGTTTTATTTATTTATTTATTAATTTTAGCATAGGTTGATTATTTAAATTTGTGTTGTTAATGAGGAGTAATTTTTTGTCACATCAATAATAAGGAGAAATTTGATAAATAATGAGGAGAAATAACATTTGGTCATTATTTAGAAAAAGAATTCACGTCTCCTCATTATTACTACCATTTAATGACGATTTTTCGGCTCCTCATCAAATTCTCCTCATTGAAGACCCTTTTTCTAGTAGTGTGATGATCATCGCACTTGTCTGCATTGCGGTAAATCTGGTCATGAAAAAGATAATTGCTTCGAGATCATTGGTTACCCATAATGGTATCGTGAACGTGGAGTTATTGCTGGTTCTCGTGGTGGCCGGAATCAGCGTGGCGGTGGTCGAACATGCCGTGGAGGGGGGGCGTGGCGGTTCAGTAGGTCAGGCCCCTCGTAATTTTGCTTCTCACGTTGCCAATCAGCGGGCTGGGGATTCGAATGTTGGTGATCTTGATCGAGCTAATTTTCCTCCGCTTACGGATGATCAATGGAACCAACTTCTTGACGCAGTAAAGAATATTAAACCATCTGGTGCTTCTTCTGAAAAATTAATGGGTACATATGCTTCTGATGATTGGATAATTGACACGGGTGCTTCCAATCATATGTCGGGTAATCTTGCTTTATTAACCAATTTATCTGATTTATCTTCTTCTGTCGGCCTGCCCAATGGAAAGACTCGTACAGCCACCAAACAGGGCCGAGTTGTGTTCAATGATTTGGTTCTTGATAATGTCCTTTTTGTACCCTCTATGGAATGCAATTTGCTCTCGGTTTCTCATTTAATTGAAGCTCGCCAATGTATTGTTATTTTTTATGACAAACTTTGTCATATTCAGGACCGCACTTCGAGGAACCTGATTGGAGTGAGGGTTCCATCTAGCGGGGTCTATCTCTTCCGACCGATTTCTGCTCCAGTCTTTCAGACGCATGCGGTGATGGCTACTGGCTCTGGTTTATTATGGCATCAGCGTTTAGGTCATCCGTCGCTGACGGTTGTTTCTTCTTTAGCCGGTGAAGTTTCTAGGAATTTCAATAAAGGTTGTGCTCTTGATTGTCAGGTGTGTGCTATGAGCAAACAACCACGTAGTTCCTTTTCTGTTAGTACCAACCACGCTACTGCTATTTTGATTTGATTCACTGTGACATTTGGGGACCCAATAAGGTTTTATCTAGTTGTGATGCATGTTTTTTCCTTACTATTGTTGATGATTATTCACGGGCTACTTAGTTGTTTTTGATGATTGGTAAACATGAGGTTGGTCTGTTGATTCGTGATTTTTATAAAATGGTTAAAACTCAGTTTCATAAACGGATTAAGATTCTGCGAAGTGACAATGGTCTGGAATTTATTGCTTTAGACCGTTTTTCACTGAGAAAGGCGTAGTCCATCACACTTCTTGCGTTGACACTGCACAACAAAACGGGCGTGTCGAACGCAAGCACCGTCATATTCTCAATGTGGCTCGGGCTTTACGTTTCCAGGCTAAATTGCCTCGTTATTTTTGGGGAGAATGTGTTCTTACGGCTGCTCATTTGATTAATTTGACACCCACTCCACTTTTGGATAATAAAACTGTAATATCCTACTCCCGACCCCTAGGTCCACTGGGGTCATTTTAGGAGGGGTTGCGAAGCTCGCTCCGCGACTTCAATAACAATACTAGAAATCCCAAAAATTTACTAAATCCACAAAATTATTTACCAACACTTCAATAACAAACTTGATTACAAAATCACCACAAATCAATTTGACATAAATCACTAACTAATTCCATTAAAAGATTACAACCAATAAAATTATAAGATTCATAACTAACTAACTCACTATGCGCGGTCTAATCCATAACATCAATTTCTTTTATTCCTCGGATCTCGTTTAACATCATCTCTATACTCTTCTTTATGTCTCGATCAAAAACCTGTATATATGTATTTATAAAAGGGGGAAAAAACAAAGAAACAAGAAAAATGAGGCCAAAGAAAAGAAATTTATTAGTATGAAAGTAGCATGCAGTGTTATTATATTATATATATATATATATATATATATATATAATAATAATATATATAATAATAATAATAATAATAATAATAATAATAATAATAATATATAAAAATAAAATATATTGATCAACTTTTAGAAATAACAGCGGAAGTCTTTTATTAACTGATAGAACAAATGAAAAGTACAATTTTTAATCTTGAAGTGCACGAGCATTAAGAAATCATATCAAGTTTTATTTACAAGCACCAAACTTTGGCGGTGATGAGTCAAGTACCGCCCTAACACCGTTTTACCATATGGATTTCAACCGCACTCCACGAGAACTAGCCATGCCTGACAATTCCAGCCGATTTTCAGGGAAAAAGAATCAACCTTTACCGTGCAAACCTCCTACACGGCTCCAGCCAACCCTATCCATGCCCTAGGACCCACGCACCAACCGTCAGCCCTTGCTTTCCCGGCTGTAGCATGAATCTTCGGGGAAAAAGGTATCGTCCCCACTCTTACGAGCGAGCACTCTAGCTACTGTCGGAAAGAGTTCGAGTCAAGAGGCCCCGAGACCGGTGACTAGCCGTTCTCCTAGAGCAGTAACTCTGATCCTCCTAGCCACCAGAGCTTTGACACTTTCGTGCCACGAGCGAGCGAGCGAACAAATATTATCCGTCAATTCCAAGTATCAGTTTTATTTATTTATAAAAATGTGCACTAGCTCAAATCAAGTCGTTTAATTTAAAGAAATAATTTGAAAATGACTTCCGAGTTTAAAAGTTCATTCGATATACACAAAATATTTAAAAATAATATAAAACACACTTTTGGCTTTATATCAAAATAAAAGACTCAACTTCGTCCAATCAAATTTGTTAATTAGCTATAAAGCATCTGTCCAATACACTTCTCAATTTGATGCTTCCAATGTTGTTCAAATATTCCAAACGAACCGATAATGACAGCTTCCTTATATACATATATATGCTTCATCTTTTTTTTTAATTATTATTATCCGGCAACCATCATACAAAATGTTATGAGGTAACCCAATATTTATCCCAAATACTCCATTATTTAGCATGGCTTATACAATCCCAAAACTCATAACCACGGCTAGCATTCTGATACCCCACCAGTAAAGAAATTAACAACCGAAGAGTGAAATATAATTTTTATTCCTTGAGAAACTTTCGATTACAATGCTTGCATTTATAGCTGAAAATAAATGAAATAAATAAAAGATAAATGCTAAAGGCTAAATAACCTTAAATTGGGATAATTCAAAAACCTAACTCTGTCTTTATCCAAACGCAGCACAAAGGAAGAGTCCTGCTCCAAGATGTTTTGATGCTCCGGAATTGCTATGCTTCAGGTAATCGGCTGGCTTTATCCTTATCTTCTTTCGCATAATTTGAATTTGAATTTGAGTTGTCTTTATCATCCTCCCTCAATCTGGTGTGTGAGAGAGAGTGAACACGCAGATTGCTCGAAATAGAAACAAACCGATCTTTGGATAACGGTTTGGTGAGAATATCTGCGAGTTGACTAACAGAGGGAACAAATCGTGTGACGAGTTGATGCACGGCAACTTTTTCCCTAACAAAATGATAATCCAGTTCGAAATGTTTAGTGCGTGCGTGGAACATAGGATTCACAATGAGATATAGAGCACTTAGAATGTCACACAACAATTGTGGTGGGTGTGACAGAGTCACACCAAGGTCCCTCAACAAATGAGTAATCCAAACAATTTCAGTTGTAGCAGATGCCATGGCCCGGTATTCAGCTTCGGAGCTGGACCTGGCTACTGTTGCCTGCTTCTTCGAACTCCAAGAAATACAATTTGCACCAAGGAAAACACAAAAGCCACTAGTGCTCCTGCGAGTTGTTGGGCACCCTGCCCAATCTGCATGACTATAGGCAAATAAAGTGAGGGGACTCCGAGCAAGATAGTGCATGTCATGGGATGCAGTGCTCTTGACAAACCGGAGGATCCTTTTACATCCTTAAAGTTGCCAACAGTAGGACTAGAAAAGTGTTCACAGACACGATTGACAGCATGCATGTTGTATGTCAGGTCTTGTAAAAGTAAGGTACTGTAATGCACCAACTATACTCTTGTATGTAAAGGCATCAAATGGATCCTCATCTGAGAGTTTTACCGAAGGTTTAAGTACCATAGGAGTGGAAATAGCAGAGCTGTCTAGCATATGTGTCCTGTCCAAAACAGAGTGAGCATACTTCTGTTGTGTCAGAAAGATACCTGTTGTGGTGGTTTTAACCTCAATTCCCAGGAAAAACTTGAGAGACCCCAGATCCTTGAGAGCAAATTCTTGACCCAACTTAAGTATCAAATCTGTGATAAAAGTAGGACTGTTCCCTATGACATTAATATCATCTACATAGATGAGTAGAACCACAGTAATGCTTTTAGTGTTGAAAACAAACATGGAATAGTCAGACCTGCTGCAATAAAAGTTAATCTGCATTAGGTACTGTGATAGCCTGTCAAACCAAGCTCTAGGAGCTTGCTTTAACCCATACAGAGACCTCTGTAACAAGCAAACATGATCAGGTTTTCTGGCATCCTTGAAACCAGGGGACTGTTCCATGTACACCACCTCTTTTAGATGTCCATGCAAGAAGGCATTTTTGACATATAGTTGCCTCATAATCCATCCACAAGACACAGCTAAGGACAACACTAGTCTGATTGTTGTGGGCTTAATAACAGGGCTGAAAGTCTCTTGGTAATCTACCCCTGGTTGCTGTGTGTAACCTTGAGCTACTAACCGTGCCTTGTACCTTTCAAGGCTTCCATCTTCCTTAGTTTTTACCTTATAAACCCATCTTGAGCCAATGATGTTATATTGTTCCCACCCCGAGAAGGTGTTGCAGGTTGTGTGTTTTCTCACGAGTGCTTGAGGAGTGACCTCGAGATGCTTCAGAAGTGCTTTTCTGAAGTTGCTCTCTTTTCATTTAGGTAATAGTTTAAGCTATCTCGTTTTAAGAGACTGTTGAATCTTGCAGAAAGTTGAACTTGTGGAATATCGTTGAACTCTTGGACTGTAAATGTTGTAAAGGACTCAACATTTGGTTTTTCCTATTCTACCCCTAGCTTTGCATGTTTTTCCCGAGTCGTTTAATTTCCGCAATTATACTCTGATGACGTATATGTAAGGCTTACGTATATAATTTGATATAAATTTAAGTTATATACGTGACGGGCGTTCTTTTCCGGATAAGGACTCGGTGTCCGGAAACGGGGCGTCGCACCTGCTTGTAGGTTGCTCGTGTTCCGGAAATTCCAATATCTTTTAATTTGCAGTATTGAGAATTCAGTACTTATTTCGGTTCGCTTCAATGTTGTGTTGCAATTATATATATGTTTGTCTTGTAACTGTCAAGTTAGGTGATACATGAATCCTCCTTAATTAGCAAAGAATTGACTTAATCAATTTAAGTCGAAATAATTCGTGTACTAACAGACAAGAATAAGAACGCATGAGGTTTGCTAATGAAAAGAATGGAAAAACAAGGAAATTTAGTTTGCCAGTTCAGTTTTAATGATGTTGGGCTCGAACAGGCTCTCCAGAAACATCTGGCAACCTTTGGTGGTTGTCAGAATTCACAAGGCGCACCTGTTTGCCCTTGGAACTACCGGTTAGGCGTCCTCTTGGACAACCTTGGGTTTCGTCTGATGTGCTTCAAGTATTTGCAGGGTGTTCCGGTATTAATTTTTGATGTATTTAACATAAGAAAACATATTTATGATGTAATATATATTAATGAATTCAATGAGACGTAGTGAGGTACGGAATTCCACTCGAGACCTCATAAAAAATTATGACTTAATGATTGATGACCATTATATAATATATTTACCAAGTGTACAAACATTAGTATAGAATAGTTAGGATTTAATGATAATCAAGTAAACGACATGTTTGAGAAAAACTGAACAAAAGAATAAAGGAACTTTTTATTTATTGCACAAATTGGGATTTTTTGATACAATTCGATTCAGGCCGTAGGCCTTGCTTTTATAGCTGATGTTCTTCAACTAGATGATAAACTAGAAGGAAAAATAAACTAGAAGATAAACACATTCTTATCTCTATTTTTTAGTACAAAAAAAACTGTTCTATCATAATGCCAGGGATTAGATTAGCCTTCGGACTCTTAATCACTTATCCATTTCCGGTCTGAATTGCGCAGGACTTTGTTGAAGAAGTATATGAGGGTGGACTGTGATTCAACCGATCTTTATCTCTCCATTCAACCTTATCTCTCCAATCACAGTAAGTTTTGAATTTAACTTTGAATTTCCTCAATTATTTGCATTTATCCGGAATGTGTTTGATAAAATGCTTGAATAAGACTTCTTTTGCATGGACACCTTAGGCCCTGAATTATTTGCATTATCTTGCATGGAATAGTATGTATAGTCCTGGATGTGCATTAGTTAATAATGTTAACTCTAAAAAAAAATTCACGTAAAGTTTACACTATAATCATCTTTCACCACATATTTTCTATATGAATGAAATTTATAAAAATATATATATATATATATATATATATATATATATAAAACAGACTTTTGAAAATAAACATAGCATATGTTTATTGACACAAGGCCGGCGAGGGGCGATGAGTGCTAGATAGGCGGCCGACTATGTTGTCTTTTGTAAACTACAATAAACAAAATGTAAATAATTAACTATTCCCTTTTGGATTGGGAGAAGATTAAATGTTAGACAATATTATAAATATCAAATCAGATTTAGTTTAATACTAATGATATAACATTCTTCAACACTAAACTCTTACTTTAAAACTTCAAAGAATAGAAGTTAAGGTGTAGAGATTACTTATATATTATTACTATATATATGCATATAATATCACTTTCCGCGGCTTCTATTAGCGGTGCACATTTATAGCATGCTGCGAATACTTCCTTTTGCGGCATGTGAATAAATCCACGCCGCTAATAATTGACATAGCATGTTAAAGATCGCTTGCAACTGATGTAAGCCGTTAATAAGTAAATTTATGGCGCACAAAAGCGGGCCGTTAAAAATATATTATTGGCAGCGTGTATAGGCGTGTCTTTATTTTAGTATTAATATTTTTTTTCTAAATTTAAACACATGAACAGCGCATTTTGTACGCTATTAAATGATTTATCTTTTTCTTTCCGTATAAAACACGATATATGTTTTTAATTTCAATTTACCCCCAAGGGAATGAGGGAGAAGTATAAAACACGATATATGTTTTTAATCCCGTAATTTTCAAAAAACGGGAATTCGATTTTCGGATTATTATCCCCTATGGAGAAAAAATTCAATATTTGTCCTTCTCATTTATAATTGTCCTTCTCCCTATAAAAAATATATAGTTGTCAATGCTTAATAATATTATTGTGTTTGATTCCCAAAAAACAATAGCTAATTGTCAATTAGGACGATTACATATTTTGATTCAAATAATGGTCCAGCTTACTCTTTCATAAAGCATTATTCACAAGTGACAAATTAAATACCTAAAATACCCTTGTTATTTTAATCTGTTTCCTTTATTGTCGATCTAATTTTCAGTGCGTTTCTGCCTTAAAATTAAAATCTCCTCTGTCTGTTCTCCAGCAACGCTGCCGGCGCCGCCGTACTGCTACACCACACAGTCCACACCCCACGGTTGAAGATGAAGTCATATCTTTAAGCCTCGTCTGATTCTTCGGGTAAATCGGTAGTTGATTTCTGCTTCTTCAATTTGAGAAATCCCTGCGCTATGGTGCGAATTGAATGAGCTATATTTGTTAGAATTTTGAATAACATGCGGTGTACATGATAGTTCAAACAAATCTAGTTTCAGTCTCTGAATGTTTTTTATAGGGCCGATGCAATTGTAATTTGTAAGGAGTCTTCTGAAGTCTATTTGCATCTCCCTTTTGAAAATTTTCTTATTTTTATTGTATTTAAAAGCAGGTTTGAGCCATGTTTTACTATTTAACTTGCAACTTATTACTTTCTGCTTGGTTAACTCCTGTTTGAATACATACAGTATGTTGTCATACATACATACAGTATGTTTGCAGCCATGGCGTCAATATTCTTATTTTTCAAACTGTTATTCAATTTGACTCATGTGTGATGTTGTTTTATTTTTTTAAAGAGGAGTTTCAGGTTCAAATCAAAGTTGCTAAGCAAATTAGCTTGGTTTGTCCACCTTCCCAATCGCTCGTTGACTTCATCTCTCTTCAATATTGGGTATTTTTTCGCCTTTGTTTTGAAATTGAGTAGTTAAATGTTTATTTTTAAATGAATTATTGTTTTCTGGATTGGAGTTACGTAAATGGATCTAAAATATTTTGGCACTGCGGAGTTGATTTGGATTTCTGTTTTTTTTTTCCCTTGAATTAGAGGTTCTGCACTAATGAAATTCAGAAGTCTTGTTCCAGTATCTGCAATGTTTTAGCTGTTGATTGTATATTTACATTATGGTGAGCTCAAGTCAGCTGAAAAGTAGCTGATTCGTCAGATTGCTTATGGGGTGTGTGTGTGTTATTGTGTTTTTAGTTTTTAACTTTATTTTGGGTCTGCTTTTCTTATTTTTGTATGGTTTGCACATATCTCTTATGCTTATAGAGAAAAAAGAGTTTCGAATAGTGAATTTAAAAAAAGTGAACTAACAAAAGTGAATATACAAATAGTGAACCACAGTGAATTCAAAATAGTGAACTACAAAAAGTGAACTACAAATGAACTCGCATAAATAGTAAATTACGACATTGAATTATATGAGTGAACTAAGAGTTTGAGTATTATTATGATGAACTCGCCGATGAGGCTTACCTCAATGGTTAAGCTGAGGCCGCGTGACCATGAGATCACGGGTTTGAGTCCCATCGTGTGCATATGTGGGTTTATAGTCCTCTAAATGAGGTAAATACAACCACTATTTCATGTCTCTGCTTATATAAGTCTGATCATTATGTCATCTTGTTCATGTGATCATGAATAGTTGTCCTCAAACCTTGTCTGTGTTCATAGCACCTTGGTTTTTGAGAGAGGGGGGGAGGAGGGAGGGGGGAGGGGGTGACTATGAAAATGCTTATTGGTTAAAGAGCTGAAATGGAATTTGACAGCTACGAAGATTTGAAACCTCCAAGTTCTCCATGTCCTACACCTAATAGTGCCTCAGCCTCAAATGGCAGCATCGATGCACAACTTATCGGAGGCAACGGTGCCGCGGGTAAATAAAATGAAATGAAAGATAAATAATCACTCACTGCCGGAATCTGGATCCCGTCTGGCCTGCCAACTGATCGTCCACCGTCCAAGATTCTCTTCATGGATTTATGCCCTTTAGTGTACCAATCACCAATGAGGACATTGTACTCATCGGCAGGGTTAGCGAACGGGACGGGGATAAGATCCCTGCTGTGGACATTAAGATAAATAATCACTATAGTACTTCCGACCCGGTACTCTACCGGTTAAGGTTGGTCGTTACTATTTTGGCTATCACATCACCGCCAAATTGTTGAGGTCGGTCTCTCCCTCCTAGCTCAGTCCAACCTTCCTTTACCTTACTGGGAGGATGCGTTTGTCACGGATACCTACCTTATTAATCGTCTCCCCACCCGCACACTTAACCACAAATCCCCTTAAGAAATGGTCCACCACCGTCTACCCGACTACGCCTTTCTTCGCATTTTCGGTTGCGCCTGCTGGCCCCACCTCCGCCCTTATCACCCTCGCAAAATGGACTTCCGCTCCAAAACCTGTATCTTCTTGGGATATAGTCCTTCTCATCACGGCTACAAATGCCTAGACCTTTAAACATGTCGTATCTATATCTCTCGCTATGTCGTATTCGACAAACACACGTTTCCTTACACTCCCTCCACTTCTCCTGTTAATTTGGTCTCTCCACCCCCTCGGCCTCTGTTCCTTCCTCTTCCACTCCTTCTCCCCTTTCGTCCTAGCCTTTATCCGAGCCTCCCTCCTCTCCGGCTCCTTCATCTTTCTCCTCCCCGGCCATGAGCTCACCAGGTCCGGCCTCTTCATCTGCTTCTCAAACTGAGCCCGCTCCTCCTGCTCGTAAAATGGTCACTCATTCCCAAACCAATTCTCTTAAACCCAAACCTCCTCACCCTGATTATATCCGGTATCCTCTGCTTAAGGCACTCTTAGCTGAATCCTCATTTGCCGAACCCACATGTTACTCTGAAGTTGTAAAACACCGTGTTTGGCATGATGCTATGCGAGACGAAATCAATGCTTTGGTTCTAAATAATACTTGGGACCTTGTCCCTTACTCTCCTTATATGAATTTAATTGGAAATAAATTGGTGTACCGTGTAAAACATCATGCAGATGGCCGTGTTAAGCGCTATAAAGCGCGCCTTGTTGCTAAGGGCTTCCATCAGGAAGCTAGGGTTGACTTTCATGATACGTTCAGTCCGGTTGTGAAGCCTATAACCATTCGGCTTCTCCTTTCATTGGCTATTTCTCAGAATTGGTCTATTAAGCAGGTAGACATTCAAAATGCGTTCCTTCATGGTTATTTATCTGGCTGTGTCTTCATGCAGCAGCCGCATGGATTTCAGCATCCAGATTATCCTGACTACGTTTGCCGCCTTAAGCATAGTTTTTATGGGCTTCGCCAGGCCCCTCGTACGTGGTTTTCTCGATTCACTTCGGTTCTCTCCTCCTTTGGTTTTAGTGCTTCAAAGGCCGACACTTCCCTTTATGTCTATCACAAGGGATCTGATCGGGTTTACGTTCTCATTTATGTGAATGATGTTATCATTATGGGTTCCTCTCCACCTCTTGTGGATGCAGTTATTTGACATTTGGGCCGGCATTTTCCGGTCAAAGACCTTGGTCCTCTCTCTTATTTTCTTGGTATTGAGGTTCTGCCTACCTCTGACGGCTTATATCTTTCGCAGCGCAAGTATATCCTCCAGTTGCTTCAGAAGGTCGGCTTGGACAAGGCAAAGCCTTGTTCTACTCATATGGCAGTCAAGTGCCACTTATCTTAATATACGGGCACCCCTTTTTCTGACCCCTCTCTTTATCGTACTATTGTTCGGGGTCTTCAGTACTTGCAATTTACTCGTCCAGATATTGCGTTTGCCGTCCATAAGGTCAGTAAATTTATGCATTCCCCCACCGACGACCATTGTGCTGCTGTTAAGCGCATTCTCCACTATCTTAAGCACTCTATTTCTGGGTCTCTTCATCTCTCGACAGTCTCACCTTACGCTTCATGCTTATTCGAATGCTGATTGGGTTGCTGGCTCGGATGATCGACGCTCTGTTGGTGCGTATTGTGTGTTTCTTGGGACGAATTTAGTTAGTTGGAGTTGCAAACAGCAACAGACTGTTGCCAAGAGTAGCACGGAGGCCGAGTACAAGGCACTGTCCCTCACTACCTCTGAGCTTCGGTGGCTGACTCAATTGCTTCGCGAGCTCTGCGTTCCTTTGTCTACTCCTCCCGTCTTGTGGTGTGACAACATTGGTGCCACGTACCTTGCGGCTAATCCGGTTTTCCACGCTCGTACGAAGCACATTGAGATCGATTTCCATCATGTTCGTGAGCTTGTGGCTACCAAAGCCCTTCAGGTTGTGTTTTTCTCCTCCAAAGATCAACTTGCGGATGTTCTTACCAAGCCTTTGGGCAATCCGCGGTTTTCTCAGCTTAAGGCCAATCGCCACGTCCAACCTCTTCCCGTGGGATTACGGGGGGCGTATTGAAGATAATATTGCACATAGTTAACTATTATAATTAATATTGTAATTATCATTTATACTGTATTTATCTTAGTATTACTTGGAGGCTAAGTCATGGACTATTATATATTATTGTATCTGTACCAATATTCAATCAAGGAAAACTTCTGATTATTTTCGACAATATACAAAACTCGTACTTTAAAACTTCCAGAGTATAATAGTTAAGCTGATGAGTGATGAGATCACCTATAGAATAAACATTACTAGTACGAATAAACTATTTGATAGAAACTAAAACAAAATATAAACACAATGCTATATATATAGTATCTTCTTCAATAAAAAAGCTCCTTCTTTAAGCAGCTTAGATTGCCTATATATTTTAGTACTAATTAAGCATGGGAATGAAGATATCTTTGGCAATAATTTATGTGGTTTTCGTGCTTGCGGTTTTGGGGCACTTAAACAATTAACATTCAGGCAGCCATGCATATGGCGGTCACAAAAATCGAAGAAAATAGTAATTTTGCGATCACCATGGCAGTTCATGAGGAGATAAAAACCACGAAAAATCTGAGGAAATCAGACTATTTAGGGGTAATTAGCTTGCAGAGTACTTCTTCTGCAGGCCGTAAATTGAAGGAAAGTACATGTTGTAATGGTGAAGATTGTTCGTGTTACACTTATGACTATTGCTGTGTTCAGTGTGGTTTGTCTTGCACACCCAACTGCGCGCACTCATGTATTTGATAAGTCGGTTCGAATCGAAGGTAATAAGTTGCAGATGGCGGGAGAGTTGATGTAACGTAACGGTCACCGACGTCAGCAAATTAAGCAGTTGAAACAAAACACCTTTACTCTTACTATTTTGGTTTGTGTTTGCATTTGTGTTCAATTAGTTTCTGGCTTTCGGTATTAATTAACCTCATCTTGTACGCATAAATGGATTACTGGGCGTTATCAATAATACAAATTAAGGCCTCTTTAATTCTCAGACTTTGCTTTCATAACCAGAATCAGATCGTTTGACACACGTTCCTAATTAAGTTTATTTCAAGAAACATCACTCTCACTTTTTTTTTTTTTTTTTTTTTAAGAGAGTGAGAGATGGATCTTCATCTGTTACCGTTAGAAGATAAAGTCACAAGAGATTAACAAAGGAAGTAAAAAAAAAAGAGATAAAGTTGTTATTTGATGATAAAATAGTGTTCTATTTAAATAAATAATATTAGATTTATCTTTATTAAGATTTATCTACTAAATCTTAATAAAGATAAATCTAATATTATTTATTTAAATAAATTAAGATGAACACTATTTATCTTCAAATAACAACTTTATCTCTTTTTTTTTTTACTCCATTTATTAATCTCTTGTGACTTTATCTTCTAATGGTTAGCATGCATACGCAAACCGTCAAAATCGCAGTCCCAACTATTCTGATTCTTGAATTGATTAATGTACATATTGAAAGCATAATTAAGATGCATTTCCACCAACACTCACACTACAAAAAATAGACTTTTTGGTGACGAACAAATTCGTCGCGAAAAGTGTGGATTTTCGTTAGTAGAAGTATTTACGACGAAATTTTTTTGTCGCCCTGTTTGTTGTCTAAGCAGTGACGCTAAAGGTTTCTATTGTAACAAGTTTAGTATTCGTCGCCAAAGCATGACCTACCGTGAGAAACTCTTAATATTTGTCACCAAAGCTTTCTAAGTCTTTGGTGACTGTACTTAATATTTGTCACCATAAAGTGTTGGATGTGACGATATGCTTGTCACAAAAGACCCAAAAATTCATCACTAGAAGTATTTTGTCACCAAAGAGTAGATACAACATTCTCCATTAATACTTAATATTGACAAACACTTTGTCACTAGAAGTCATCTTTTAAAAATAAAATTATTAATAATAATAATAATAATTATTATTATTATTATTATTTCTTTTATTCATTTAATTATTTGGTTCACTGAAAAATTAATTTAAATAATTATTAATAATAATAATCAAGAGACACCTTAGAAAAAAAATATACCTCACAATAATAATAGTAATAATAACAACACCATAATAATACTAAAAAAAATTAATAATAATCTAGGACTAAGATGGAATATACCCCATCAATCTATCATTTAGTGACTGTTGCAAATTATCTTTTAAAGAACTAAAATGCATATTTTACGAGCATCATTGAGATGCGCCAAAGACATAAAAATGATGGAATTTAAGATCCTATGTGTTAAGAAAAGAGTTTTGGGTTTTAAGAGTAAAACATGTGAGGAGGAAAACCCATGCCCATAACAGCAGAAATGTCAAGATCTGCAGCTTTGACTGCAATGACTTCAGCAAGCAATCGGCATGCCTCATTCACCACAGGGAAGAAAATCATCTCAAAACCTTCGAAAATAAAAAAATAATCATCGCAATGATATCCTTCTCCGACAATTTCGTCAACTGCATATAAAAGTTATAAATTAACACAATGTTGATTACAAGAAAGTACAAAGAAAAGGCCTTATCGCATATAAGACATGAACTCAAAAGCATTTAAGTAAAGCAGACTGATTCACACATACTAAGCAGAAAGGAAAAAAGGGTATTCCTTTAATCTACAGAAAAAGGGGCATTATTTCTTGTCCTTGACATATTTTATTTGTGTTAATGTATCATATATCTTATTAAGCAAGCATCAAAGGGATACAAAGTCAAGACAAATATGTTGTTGAACTATTCATAATGCTCTCAAGCACATCAGAATTTAGAAATAGGGATTCTATGAAATGAGAGATACCTTTCACATTCTATGTGCTCCCATGTAGTTGGAGAACATGGATCATCATCCCAACCAAGATCCAAACCTGTTGACTGTCGAATGACCTCAAGTGCTGAAACTACAAGAAATGTAAACCAAATTAAGTTCATAAAACAAGTCGTTTGATCCTAACTTGACAAGTATGTACCTGTGGTAGAGGATGTTTCAAGGGACACATCTAGAATTTGGTACACTCTACTATAAACAAATCTGAATCCACAATTCCAGATTTACTATAAACATATTCCAGATTTACTATAAACATATACATATACATATATATTAACATATACATATATACATTTACTATCAACAATTCCAGTTTACTATAAACATATACATATATATTCAAAGAAAGAGCACTCAAAGCAAATAATACTGTAATATCTGAACCTTCACTTTTACGCATAGCGCTGTGATTTCATCGGATAATGGGATTCACATAGGCACCGGTTCAAATCTGTAAAAAGTGAATTATATAAAGTTTTCAATGATGAAGTGGAACCTAACAATGATTTTCGACCTTTTAACCGTCGAACCTCACATATGTGCATATTCCTCAAGCCCAAAGTACATCCCAGATGAACTCGAAAAAAATGACACTTAGCTTAAACGTGACACTTAACAAAAATGGATAAGTACACGAAGCTTGTCATTGAATCAAAACATGGACATATAATCGACGACAAAATGACACTTAGCTTAAACATGGATAAGTACCAAGCATTCAGTCAAGACAAAAAAGCAGACCAAAGTGAATTGTACTTGATGCCAAAACTAGACAACAATGCGGACATATAAATCGACTATTGATTATAGAAACTAAGCAGGTATAAATACAGACTTAAACTTAGCATCAAACAGAATGTTTAACCAGTTAAAAAAGCATGGCAGATCGATGTATAGAAGTATTACGTCAATTTTAACAATAAAAATTCAAAAGCGAGAAAAATACCTTTGGTGCTAGGGGTTGCTTTGGTTTCATCTGTACTCATCGCTTTAGCTCTGTGATCCGTCTAAAATCGAGGCAAGCTCATCCATAAGAAGTTAAGCTCCTGCAAACAAGTTATGAAGCGGTGGTTCTCGACTCATAAATGCAGAACCTAAACCAAGCAGATAACAAGAACAAGGCTTAAACAAACTTATTTAACAAGCCTGTCCCAAATATAACTTATGTAACGAGCATGTAGAAGGTTAATTTCCTTTCGTGTGACCGAGTTTAGAAGTGAAAGCATTTTTTTTTTTTCCCTAAAGAAAAGAAAAGGTGATCAAATGAATAATCAATCGGCTCCTTTCTTTTCTCAACAGATCCTCCAAACATACCTTTGTCCCTTAATGATCCACAAGTGGGATACAAACCGGAAGAATGGCATTCATCACCACTGCGTTACCATTAGCATCCGCTTCGTAAAAGAAACCAAAACAGAATGCGTTGTGAGAGGAGAAATAAATGCGTTGCTCCAGGAGAAATAAAGATGGCTTGGCATTTAAAACTTCTACCTGCATCAACACGGGTGCTACTGGTGCTTGAGAGTACCTTACCGAATATTCAACCTTCGCCATGTCAACTCTTTCCTCCATGCGAATAAAGTCAAATGCATATATTGCAGTGAAGATTTATACTCACTCGAAAATTAACACCATCTGTAAAAACTACACTAAAACCAGGAATATACCTGTAGAACTAGTGCCCCATTTCGGACATTAAGTTGATTTGCAACAGGATTCGGAGCAATCTCGATGTTTAATCCCGCTTGTGCAACCTAAGGATGCAACAAGAGAGACATTAGCTTCTTTGTACCTTCAAGAACAAGAATCCTCTATGAAAAAGGGAAGTCAAGTTCATAAATGATCAAAAAATGACACCACCTCTGACCTCACCTCTTGACATCGCCCTAAGAACTATTGTGATGATATTCAAACAGAATAACAAAACGATGCTTGAAATATTTTAAGGACTTTCTCTTTGGCATTATATAAATTCTTTGGAATTCTTTCCGTATATGCCTACAAGTAGATGGTCTTAAGCGAAAATCTCCTTCCAACCCACTCCAACACCACCCCTAAAGACCGGAAATAATACTACTCGAAACATACATGTTCTTTAATGCGATTTCTAAACAACATAATCCAGTGTTTATCCAAACATCCAATGAGAATAACTAAAAGCATATTTATAAAAAACATAATTCAGTGTTTATCCAAACATACAACAGAAAGTACTTAGCTCAACATCAAATCTTGTGTTTTTGTCTCTGAAATAGTTGGAGATATGAAACTGAATGTAAACAATGTGGGTGGAAAACCTTCATTGCGTGCATCGGTTTGTTCAAATTGTCATAGAACCTATTTTTGTGAAATCTAAGCAGGTAACTAACAATTCAATGGTCAAAAGTTCGACAATTATTAAAAAAGTTAAGTGGAAAATTACGTGCAACATGTTTCTCTAGTTATATTTTAGAAAATTAACTCTGTGTGTAGGTATTAATGAAAACAAGTAGAATTTACTCGACCCAGTTCTCTGTCGAGAACTTTCAATATATCGACTTTATTCTCTACATCCTGCGGAACCTAGATTTGAGATCCAAAAGAAAATTCAAGTGGAGGCCTATTTAGTGAATCACGATGATAAAGCATCCGTTCACCTCTCTTCTCTTTAACCTTACTTGTCGCTTGATCGACGTTTCTTCATTGGCCTCATGAACACTGCGATCGAAATATCTTTTGAGATCTCGAATCCGGCCGATCGACGATTCTCTTGGCGAAAACCTAGATATGGAGATTTTTCCTTACTCGTCTTTTTTGAATCGCTCGATAGAAATCAATCGAAAACAAGTTATGTGAAGATTTCAGATTCATCATCATAGATTGAACTTTTTTATCGAATTTCCAACATTTGAATACTTCAAACCTTTATCGGAAATGGCTTGAAAGATTTTTTCCAATAGATTAGGTCAGGAAATTGTTTACTGTTATCATGACGGAATTAATCGAGTGAGAAAAACCAAGAAAACTGAAAAGATTTGAAGAAAAATTGATCAGAGTAGAAGAAGAATTTGTGCTCGAAGGAGAAGAATCTTTCAATTTGGCGAGAGAAAACCTACATTCCCCAGTTAGTACGTTTTTATTAGAATGCAAAACGACGTCAACGAAAATTATTTTTTCATATAAACCTTCGGTACTGTTGTACCGTTTGTCACCGTAGCTCATTACAAAAAAATAATAATAAAACAAATAATTGCTATCGAGCCGAGTCGAATAGTTAGTGAGTTGAAATTAATCTTGACGTTTTATGGCTTGATCGAGCTCAAGTTGGTTTTGAGCTAGGGTTTTTTAAACGAGTCTAGCTCGAGCTCGAGAAAATATCTATATGACTCGGCTCGATTACATCGTTGCCTGTCACAAAAAGCTCCTGAATAATACATTGACAACAAAGGTCATGGTATTGGTGTCAAAGAGGAAAAACTCTGTGACAATATGCTAACGTTGTCACTAATAAATACATATTTCTATGACAAATAAAGAAGTTGTCACAAAAAGCTATCATTTTGTAACAAATTTGGCGTTTGTCACTAGATGTTTGTCACAAAATGATCTATTTTTTGTAGTGAATGTTGAAACCGATGTATCATATATAATTTGCATCAAACATATTTGTGTCAAAAAACGCATAATTAATCAAGAGGAAAGTAATCATTGCCATAGTAAAGACTCAAGAAAAGATAAATGTTGACTACAAAAGGTGCATCATTTGAGTAAGTACTGAATTATTTGTAACAGACATCATATAATCGCATTGATTGATAATAATAATAATAATAATGAATAGGAATACAATATTGGGGGAATGAGGGAGAAGGACAGAAATATTTCATCAATTGAGTAGAAGGACAGTTTTTTAAAACTTTTGCATAAAGGACAAAACTATTTATTCATCGTCGAAATTCACTTGTGTTCGAAATTCATTGTTTAAATTCATCGATTTAAATTCATTTATTTAAATTCACTATTTTTCAAAATTCATCGTCGAAATTCACTATTTTTCGGGATTCATTTGTCGAAATTCACTATCGAAATTCACTGATTTCGGGATTCACTAGGAAGATTCACTGATTTTCGGAATTCACTGTTTGTCCTTCTCGCTATAAAAATTATGCAGTTGTCCTTCTCCCTATAAAAAATATGTAGTTGTCCTGTTACTTAAAAATATTTCAGATTGTGTCCTTATCCCTAATTTTCCATACAATATTTATAGACTATTGATGATAGAGATCCATTCAAATAGAACTCTATTTAAACTAAATAATCTATCTTAACAACTCTATCATAATTTATAGTCACACAATATTATCTAAACAATCTATTGACTCAATCTTGTCATTTTCTCTAACAATTTCAATCGTCGCATCCTGGATATATATTAGGCCTGAATAAAATGACAATTATGGGTTTGCCGCCATGAGGGATGCATGTTAAGACCGATCGATGATGAAAGGGTTGGTGGTGTTGTGGAGATATATCACGAACCACAAATAATCTCAGAAATTAGACAACTAGTTATTAAGCTTACAGACTTCTCGTCATAAATTGCAGGACTACACCGGTAAATGTTGTGATCCTGCTGTGATACCCCGTAAATTCACAAAAGGGCATTATATCATTTTTCGGGTATTTATCGAGTATCGTATTTTTCCCGAACAATTAAGTATTTTAAAGTGTTATATTAAAAGATTGTATCATCATGGAACTAATATAACACATTGGATGTATCTTTTAACACATCATCATGTATCATAACTTTAACACCTCACCATTTCCACTCTTCTTTACACCACCTCTTGCCACCTTTCACTCTCTTCACCTTGCCACCTCTTGTAACACCTCTCACCCCCACCCATCAAACCTACACCTACACCTTCCACCTCACCACACCCCAAACACTTCCACCTAGCAATTCTCTACAACCTCCACCTCATATGCTAGTTTTCTCTACACATCTCACTACCCCAAACTTATACACAAAATCTTCTCCAATATTTTTCCCATCTTTTTCATAAACTCTTGCATTCCTCCATTTCACCACTTCTTCATTATTCCTACACAATCTAATAGCAAGAAAAATACCCCCACAAACCAAAACTCTACCATCTTTCTTAGTTTCTCTACTTTTCTTCCAACACTTTCATTTCTCTACATACTCCACCATCCTCAAACATCATTAAATATCACACATTTCCTTCATACTTGCATGTTCTAAATAAGAAGAAGAAAAGAAAGAAAAGGATTTAAGGATTTAAGGATTTAAGGAGCCGCCGCCTATGGTGAAGACAGGCGATGGCCTATAGATACAGAGAGTTCATGGAGCTCCCAGTACCCATAGGCGCACGCCTATGGATTTATAGACACGGGCCTTGTTGGAGAAAAAGCCCTTTTTGAAGGGTTGAATAGTCAACTTTAGCGTTAATTACGGATAGGCTCCGATGTATGTCATCGAGAGTTAATGATATCATTAAATACTGCATACGGAGTAGTTGATAATGGGCTTTTAAATCACTCGATTCGGATGTCGGGTGAATGAGAAATTAATGGCTAAAGTTGGTAGAAAATATGTAGGAGATGGGAGTTGAAAGGAAGACCTCACCCCATTCTCCCACATAGGTAACTTGAGACTTGTGAGCTCAAGTAATAAGAGCTAGTGTATACTCTTATAGATGTGCCCCAAGGGGCAAGGCACTTTTGTGCAGGAGGGAGGACTTAGATTATTCCACACGCGCGCGCGCCGCCGCCGTCCATCCGTCCGGCTCGGGTCGGGTGTTACTATTAATTTTTTGGATAAATTTCTTTATGATATTAACCATTAAATTAATTTTGGAATGTGATTGTGTCATTCGACCAATCAGAATTCATTGAGTCATTCGACTAATCAGAATTCAGACGACACGTCATCCGACCAATCAGTTTGTGGGATTTTAATCCCAACATGGCGTGGGGAATAAAGTGGCGCCTAGCTTCTTTCCTTGAGGGAGAAGTCGGCCATTACTTTTCCAAGGGGAAAAGTTTGATGATGTGATTCGGCCAATCATATTTGAGCATTGGTTCCTCCTCTTCACTATATAAAGAACCCCATGGATGAGAGTTTAAGCATCGAATTTTCTCTTGTGTCTTTCCACCACAAAGAGTCAGTCATATAGATCTAGATATTGAGTCGAAGAGAAGTCGGAGCACTATGTAAGTTCGCCGGAGCTCGGGTTTTTGAAGTGTCTCTAAATCCGAGACGAAAGCCGTTGTATCTTGGGAGACAATTGCTACTACCGTGGGCACCATACCGGAGCAATTTGTCTTAAGAAAAGAGTAACTACTCGTCTCGGTTTGATTTCTAGTCCTTTGATTTCTGCATCAAACTTTTATTGTTCCTTGTTCGAGCTAGATCTGTATGATAGTATAGATTGTGTTAGATCTGTTAGATAATATGACTATCTCTATAAGCATTATTTATTATCTAATTTATTAATCCGTAATTAGTTCCGTAAATTACGGACATGTTTCGTAAATCACTCCACACACGATACCTATCCCAACAAGCTTAGACAAATTCGTGTGGAGTTCTACTGTTTATTTGCGGAAAGTTGAGATTTGTTGATTCGTTCGTATGTCAATTTGCTTGTTATCTCTTCCATCTAGCTTGAACACCCTGCGTTTATGATTCTTTAAATATCTCCAAATTATCATAATAGAAATAATTGACGGAAAGGTGCATACGTCAATCTAGCAGAGAACAAATTTCATTAACCTTTGATTGAATAAAATAGTCGTATTCAATATCTGTGAAGAAAGGAAAAAAAAAAAAAAAGGTTGATTAATTTTTCTTTTTCTTTTTTTTTTTTATAAAATTTTTTATTGGTAAATAAGACCTACAATTATAACAATTTGTTATTGATTGATTGATAAAAGGTTCCGGATGGAAAGTGTGTTTGTCAAAATTAATTATTCGGTAGGCTATTTAGCATCACATGATACTTTAGCTTATGGGAAGGTATAAGATGTTGTGGAACCTTTTTTTTTTTTTTTTTTTTTTTTTTTTTTTTTTTTTTTTTTTGACTACGACTCACTGGTTACTTTGAGAGAGGAAAGAATATCACAGATAAATATTTTCTGTTTAGCCGATTATTACATATTTATGTGGTTGTTGTAGCAAAGCTGGTGAATCTAGTTGTAATATATTGCATATATACATTAGGGTGCCGTAGTGCTTGGCTCTCTTCATTAGATGATCAATTTATAGTACCTACAATTTGTTGGTAGGTTTAGACTAAATTGATGTCATACTGCAAATTTTGTTTGGTTCGTATGTTGATACAATTAAACATAACAAATATGAAAAATCCTCAGTAGCGTGCAATATGTCAGATTGAAAGCTGTTGTTGTTGTGCAAACAAATCCTAAGAGTGTTGTATGTTGTGTATATTCCATGCTATAGGTCAAAAAGGAGAAAATAAACCGTTTTGCCTTGATTTAATATGTTGTGAGATTTCAAATATTTGAATTGTCGATCTTCTGTTTATTGGACAGAAATGGAAGGACTCACATCGAGGTGAATCCAAATGCGAAGGTGTCCTTTTGTGACACAAGTGTATGTGCTTGTTGTAGCACTAGACGCAGCACCAGTGACCGGTTAATCCCATCCCTTGGATGGAGAAATTCGGTGGTGCAACAAACAATGCTTTGAATGATCAAACTGGATTGATCAGTATGTTGACAGTGAAACTGTCTGTTGAGCACAAAGAGATGCTCTGTGAAGAGCCAGTGAGATTGGCTTTAAGATCTGCTTACATGCTTGAGTAATCTTGCTTGTGACACTGTGACTAAGACTTGAAAATTTCAAATTCGTTCGTCTATTGATGAACATGGTGTTGTTACCAAATTTGAAATTTGATCCTCATCACAAGTGTCTAATATGTGTTGAAGCCATGTTGGCTAACTCACCGGTAGACCGGTAGAAAGGAACACAGAACCTCCAGATTCATGCAAACTAGAGGTGATAAAAGTATAATGTTACTTTTATTGAGTATAGCACCGAAATATTATGATGATGAAAAGCGAAGATAAGGCTCGTGTTGCCTTGAGGGTTGTCAGAATGAAACTGATAAACATAGCAAACGGATGAGATGTATCCATAGGGATTGTGATGGTGGATATGATGTATTGTTTCATGAGTCTTGCTAAGGGCCCGGCATCATTCATCAAACAACTACACCATACACACCTCAGTCAAGTGGTATGGCTACGTGCAAGAACCGAACTCTTAAAGAGTTGATGGATGCTATGTTGATAAGTTCGAGTTTACATCAGAACTTGTGGGGGGAAGATGTCCTCTCAGTAGAATTCATTCTGAACAACATCCCTACAAAGAAGAAGGGTGCTACCCCATATGAACTGTGGAAAGACTACAGATTCTTGGAAATGTGGGGGTGTTTGGCTAAGGTCGAAGTACTTAAACCAAAGTGAGTGATAGGACCTAAGATCATTAGTGCCTAATTGGTTTTGGTGCATAAATCAAACATCAATGATGTACATGAACATGTCATCCCCGAGTCTAAGAATGTGGTGTTCATTGCGGATATCTTTCCTTGAAAGGAAAGTGTTAAAGAAGAAGCAAGCATGAGTAAGCGGGCATATGAGTCTGAAAAAGAGAGTGATTCTCAAGAATTTGAAGAACCCCATCGTAGTAAGAGGGCTAAGACTTCCCAGTCTTTTGGTCCTGATTCTCTGACCTATATGGTAGAAAACGAACTAAGGATATATGCTGCGCCAATGTCTACTACATAGCTCCTTTCTGGAAAGAGTCTTTAAATAGTGAAATACAATCCATCATGCAAAACCACACTTGGAAGTGGTTGGTCTTCCAACGGGAAATAAACCACTCGAATGCAAGTGGATCTTCAAGAAGAATTTAAAGGTTGATGGATTTATTGTAAGGCATTGTTGGTAGCCTAAGGGTATCGACAGACAGAAGACCTTGACTTCTTACTCACCAGTTACGAGAATTACTTATATAAGGTATAGCTGGAGGCTATAACCTGGAAATCCATCAAGTGGATGTTTGTGGTGAGTTGAAGGAAGAGATGTACTTGGAACAACCCGATGGGTTCATAGTTCCAAGCTAAGAGAGTAAGGTGTGTAGACTTGTTAAGTCTCTCTGTGGCTCGAATAATAGCCAGAGCCATGGCATATCGAGTTTGACAATGTTATATTGTCAAGTGGGTAGGACATATATATGTCTACATTAAGAACACACCTATGTGATAATATGTCTATGACATGCTGATAATGGGAAGTACTCATAGGAGTATCATGAATACGATAAAGGTGCTGACAATGAACTTCGATACTAGGGAGTAAGATCTCTAGAATATTCGATGGACTTGTGGTGACAAACTCATTATATTGAGTCTGTTTTGAAAAGATTTAATGTCTTTGATAAAAGTCCAATGAGCACTCCACTTGATCTAAGTATGCACTTAGTCAAGAACAGAGATTAACTTGTGCATCAATTGAGATATTCTCAAGTGATCGGAAGTCTGATGTACATAACCAACTGTACACGACCAGACTTAGCATGTTCAGTGAAGAAACTGAGTAGGTTCACGAGTAATCCAGATCATAATCAAGGGAAAGCCTTAAATAGGCAGTTGAGGTACATGAAATACACTATGAGTCTGGGACTACGATATACTAGATATCCAGCAGTTTTAGAAGGATACTGTGATAACAACTGGATATCAGATACGAAAGATTCGAAGTCCACCAGTGGATACTTATCTACGATTGGTGGTGCTGCTGTGTCCTGGAAGTCTACAAGACAAACGTGCATAGCTCGTTCCATAATGGAAGCTGAGTTTATAGCCTTGATAAGGCTGGAGAAGAAGCTGAATGGCATTGGAATTTCCCTGAGGATATTCCATGTTGGCCTAAACTAGTGGCTGTTATCAGTATACACTGCGATAGCCAGTCGGTCATAAGAAGGGCACAGAGTAGTGTGTACAATGGTAAGTCTCGACACATATGCCGGAGACACAATACCATTAAATAAATGATCTTTAATGGTGTGATTTCCATCGATTGTGTAAGATCGAAGGAGAATCTCGCGGATCCACTTATAAAAGGTTTAGCTAGAGATCAGATGTCAATTTTGACAACCGGAATGGGACTGAAGCCTATTACTCATGTTTCCTTGTAGTGGCAACCCAAGCATGTTGACTGGAGATCCCAAGATCATGGTTCAAAAGGGACAACTAAGCTATAAGGAACAGTCCAGCACCTACCCATTCTGAGAGAATAAAAGTGCTGTCTGCAGAGGGTGTGAGGTTAAGCTAAGCTTTTAATGATTCCTATAGCTTGATATTCAAGTAGGGTAGGGCAGAATACCATTGATAGGAGGTCACCTAGGTAAGTGCGAAGTGGGGCCGCTTCTGTGAGAATTTTGAGGCTTGAATTCTCTAAAGCACTTTCTGAAACCAAGTGTTGTCCAGGGCCGAGATGGACAAAACCATGAGAACCGAAAGGTGCTAGAGGAAATATTGTGTGAGTGCTATTGTCTTGGTTTACACTAAATGCTGAATAGTTCAAGACCTAGTTCACTGATTAGCCGAGTAAATCCGATAGCACTTCACTAAAGCAGGTTCAAGGCCAAAAGCTACCTCTCCTGATGCAATATTTTTCCGTCTGACTTCTCTTCAGAGTCTGCATTTTCATTTGCATTAATTTTCATTCATATGGGGGATTGTTGGAGAAAAAGCCCTTTTTGAAGGGTTGAATAGTCAACTTTAGCGTTAATTACGGATAGGCTCCGATGTATGTCATCGAGAGTTAATGATATCATTAAATACTGCATACGGAGTTGTTGATGATGGGCTTTTGAATCACTCGATTCGGATGTCGGGTGAATGAGAAATTAATTGCTAAAGTTTGTAGAAAATATGCAGGAAATGGGAGTTGAAAGGAGGACCTCACCCCATTCTCCCACATAGGTAACTTGAGGCTTGTGAGCTCAAGTGATAAGAGCTAGTGTATACTCTTATAGATGTGCCCCAAGGGGCAAGGCACTTTTGTGCATGAGGGAGGACTTAGATTATTCCACATACGCGCGCGCCGCCGCCGTCCGTCCGGCTCGGCTCGTGCTCGAGCTCGGGTCGGGTCGGGTGTTACTATTAATTTTTTGGACAAAATTTCTTTATGAAATTAACCATTAAATTAATTTTGGAATGTGATTGTGTCATTCGACCAATCAGAATTCATTGAGTCATTCGACCAATCAGAATTCAGACGACACATCATCCGACCAATCAGTTTGCAGGATTTTAATCCCAACATGGCATGGGGAATAAAGTGGCGCCTAGCTTCTTTCCTTGAGGGAGAAGTCGGCCATTACTTTTCCAAGGGGAAAAGTTTGATGATGTGTTTCGGCCAATCATATTTGAGCATTGGTTCCTCCTCTCCACTATATAAAGAACCCCATGGATGAGAGTTTAAGCATCGAATTTTCTCTTATGTCTTTCCACCACAAAGAGTCAGTCATATAGATCTAGATATTGAGTCGAAGAGAAGTCGGAGCACTATGTAAGTTCGCCGGAGCTCGGGTTTTTGAAGTGCCTCTAAATCCGAGACGAAAGCCGTTGTATCTTGGGAGACAATTGCTACTACCGTGGGCATCATACCGGAGCAATTTGTCTTAAGGAAAGAGTAACTACTCGCCTCGGTTTGATTTCTAGTCCTTTGTTTTCTGCATCAAACTTTTATTGTTCCTTGTTCGAGCTGGATCTGTATGATAGTATAGATTGTGTTAGATCTGTTAGATAATATGACTATCTCTATTCGCATTATTTATTATCTAATTTAATAATCCGTAATTAGTTCCGTAAATTACGGATCTGTTCCGTAAATCACTCCACACACGACACCTATCCCAACTGGCCTATGGTCCAGAATGTCCAAAATCATATTTTTGACCCCTATTGAGCATGATTTAGTGTAGATACCTTTTGTGGAGTGTTGTAAAGTTAAATGTGAGTGTTCTAGTGGCTTGGACCGTTACTTACGGGAGCATTGGAACATGAAATGTTTGGCCTTACGATGTGTTGTTCCGGAATGGCAACACCATACTTGTTATATGACGAAGTTAGGGGTTCGGTTTCTAATGGATTTGGCTCAGCACCTTGTGGAGACCCTCTGCGGGGAGAAACTCGGGATCATTGGAAACCTTATACCTTAGCCTCGTGGATATTGGATTAGAATCCGGTATTTCTATGACACATGCTAGGTAGCGTAACATAGAGTTGTCTAAGGTTTAGTAGTCCATAGAAGTCTTTTTATGTGCAATGAACTAAGGTGGTTAGTTTAAACTCTTAAATACGTACTTGAGAGTCTAAAAGATAAAGTATACTAGCCCTTGGTGAGGCATGTTTTATTTTCGCAATTGGGAGTCGGACTCCACTTGATCCGGGACCATGCCATATGAGGGGTTGACTATGTCGTGGTGCATTCTCACCATGCAAAGTGCCCTTGGATTTTTATGCAACACATAACCATGTCTTGTTGAGTTTTACTAGCCGGGCTAGTAGAAGGAAGTGAGATGTTGAACATACGTGGCTCGTTTGTTACATACTCGTTATTGATATCTCATGTTATGATCCTGTTGAATATATATGTTTGTTGTTGTTGGATTCAATGCTTCTACTCCCTACTGAGTACGTTTGTACTTACCCCCTCGTTATATTGTTCACATCCCGAGAAGGTGTTGGAGGTTGTGTGTCGCGAGTGCTTGAGGAGTGACCTCGAGATGCTTCAGAAGTGCTTTGTTGAAGTTGTTCTCTTTTCATTTAGGTAATAGTTTAAGCTATCTCGTTATAAGAGACTGTTGAATGTTGCAGAAAGTTGAACTTGTGGAATATCGTTGAACTCTCGGACTGTAAATGTTGTAAAGGACTCAACATTTGGTTTTTCCTATTCTACCCCTAGCTTTGTATGTTTTTCCCGAGTCGTTTTAATTTCCGCAATTATACTTTGATGACGTATATGAAAGGCTTACGTATATAATTTGATATAAATTTAACTTATATACGTGCCGGGCGTTTTTTTCCGGATAAAGACTCGGTGTCCGAAAACGGGGCGTCACACCTGCCTTCAAGTTGCTCGTGTTCCGGCAATTGCAATATCCTTTAATTTGGAGTATTGAGATAATTCAGTACTTATTTCGGTTCGCATCAATGTTGTGTTGCAATTATATGTTTGTCTTGTAACTTTCAAGTTGGGTGATACATGAATCCTCGTTAATTAGTAAAGAATTGACTTCATCAATTTAAGTCTAAATAATTCGTGTACTAACAGACAAGAATAAGAACGCCTGAGGTTTGCTAATGAAAAGAATGGAAAAACAAGGATATTTAGTTTGCCAGTTCGGTTTTAATGATGTTGGGCTCGAACAGACTCTCCAGAAACATCTGGCAACCTTTGGTGGGTGTCAAAATTCACAAGGTGCACCTGTTTGCCCTTGGAACTACCGGTTAGGCGACCCCTAGGACAACCTTAGGTTTCGTCTGATGTGCTTCAAGGATTTGCAGGGTGTTCTAGTATTAATTTCTGATGTATTTAAGATAAGAAATCATATTTATGATGTAATATTAATGAATTCAATGAGACGTAGTTATAAGGTGCGAATTCACTCGAGACATCACAAAGATTTATGACTTATAAGGTGCGGAGTAGTATATTTACCAAGTGTACAAACATTAGTAAAGAATAGTTAGGATTTAATAATCAAGTAACGACATGTTACTAAAAAATTCACGTAAAGTTTACACTATATATAATCATCGCACACCACATATTTTTCTATATGAATGAAAATTAAAAATATATATATATATATATATATATATATATATATATATATATATATATATATATATATATATATATATATAAAACAGACTTTTGAAAATAAACATAGCATATTGTTTATTGACACAAGGCCGGCGAGGGGCGATGAGTGCTAGATACGCGGCCGACACTGTTGTCTTTTGTAAACTACAATAAACAAAATGTAATTAATTAACTATCCCCTTTTGGATCGGGGGAAGATTAAATGTTGACAATATTATATAAATATCAGATCAGATTTATTTTAATACTAATGATATAACATTCTTCAACACAAAACTCTTACTTTAAAACTTCAAAGCATAGAAGTTAAGGTGTAGAGATTACTTATATATTATTACTATATATATGCATATATGGGTTTGAAGAAATTAAATCTTTGCCAACCTGCAAATGACGTACGTGATAGAAACTAAAATAAAAATTTGTATATAATTAATGGACCATAATTTTTGTCAAGTATATCAAGACGACCCTCTATATATAGAAATCTCGACCGAACTAGTTAAACACAATACTCTAGCATATCCAAAAACAAAGCTCCTTCTATAAAAACGTCCTAGCTAGCTGGTAATTGAACATGGGTATGAAGAAGAACTCATGGGTGATAATAACCACTGTTGCGGTTTTTGTGCTCGTGCTTTTGTGGCACTTAAACAACATCGAGGCCGACGTGGCGGCGGTTGCAAATGACAATTATGGGGCCGCCTCCGCCATGATGGATGTAATTAAGACTGATGAAAGGGTTGGTGTTACTGTTAAGGAGGAGATACGAAACACAGATAATTATAATGTCATGAAATATTTAGACAACTACCGGTTCTTACTAAGCTTACAGACTTCTCCAGCTCGTCGTAATTTGAAGGAATACTACTATGGTCGTTGCTGTGATGCTGTACATTGTTCATGTCCCGGGGATTCCAATTTTCTTTGCTGCATTCATTGCGATTCCTCGACCTGCTCTCCCCTGTGCACGGACGTTTGCTCTCTTCCGCCTTGGATTCTTCACTGATCATAAATCCTTGATTAATTAGACGCCATAAAGTAAACTAAAACTGGGCGTAGATAATGTGACCTTTGATTGTAGTTAGTGAATACTACTGTTCATCTGATATAAAGGACAAATGTTTACGATTCGATCTTCTCGGTCAGCGCGCTGTTTCTTATTTCCATATATCTGTTTCATTTCGATTCGCATATCAATTAATGTTGTGTTGCAATTATGTGTTTGTGTTGTAACTGTCATGTTGGGTGATAGATAGATATGAATAAAACTTTGATTGTTGTTCTACTGTCTTTTAAATTCGTAGCACGTATATGATATATACCGTATCGCAAGACTATATATTTACGGTTACACTGTATCTTTGAAATATTTGTTTTCTGTCCAAACAATAGGTTTCACTACACCCTTCTCGTATATATGCAATTAAATTTATCCAATTAAAACAGTATTTCTCAAAAATCGCATGATATTGTCGTCGGTATTTAAATTATATTCCTTCCGTCCCTCATTAGTATATAAGTTGACTTAATCACAGAGATTAAGAATGCAAGTAATCGTTTGGATTCTAAAAATAATATGATCATAATAGTCGTGGCTATAATTAATGTATTTTTTTATTTTTTTTATTACTCTTGAAATGAAAAAACTATAACTATTTGTGTGATAGTGGTAACTAACACCCACATATTGTGAGAATAACTTTCCTAAAAAGAGAAAAACTATACCGGAAGGCAGTTTTGCCTCAGAGAGGATTCGAACTCGAGGCGCCGGGACCTCATTTCTAGCCAGGTGAAATTGGCGCCATTAGCAATTAATGTATTCTTATTTATATTCTCTCCTTAAAATAATTGAGAGTAGAATATGAAAAAGATGTGGGGCTGGTAGAATTGATCTTGCAAGATGCGGGTCTCCCTTTTGTTGGCAAAAAGGGTTTACGGGTTGAGGTGAGGAAAATGTTAGAAAATCACTAGTTTAACGCAGCGGAATTTAAAATTTGATTTTCTTATTCTGGATCGTTCTTCGTTTAATGCAATAAACACGTTATTTGATCTATAAGATCGACGATTTGATCGTCTAAGGATAGTAGTTCTGCATAGAGCCGTACGTCCAGGTGTTCGGCCTCTACCGCTAGTCCACACGAACACCCCGCCGAAATCCCATCATGGATTGCTATTGGAAAACTCTGGTTGCTAGACCGGTCTTTTTCCCCTCTCTCCAACTCTCTATAGGATGCTCTCTATTTTACACAAGAACTATTAGCTCTTGGAATTGTGATGTACAAAATAGGTTGACACTCACCTCTTATTTATAGTGAGAGGGGCGCCACATCTTGGTGTGGAGGAGAAGAAAACATTTTCCCAATAAAATAAGAAAAATATAATTGATTGATCTATCTCATTTAATTTAATATCTTATATTAAATATCTCTAAAATATTGTCAATATCTTATATTGATTATATTTATCTTATTACCATAAATCAATTTACACATGTGTATATATCACATATATATATTACAAATATAAATCCATACATATTTACTACAAATTGTAGTCTACAATTGTGCACATTCAAATGCATGTCACGCATGTCCATATACATCTATATAAATATTAATATCTTATATTAATATTATGGTAATCTTATTAATTAAATTGCACAATCCAAGTGTATATTATACACTATAAATATGCGCCACTTATAGCCAATAATTGGCTTCCGGAATATTTTTTAATTAATAATATAATTAATATCTTTTATTTAATTTATTAATAATAAATAAATACCACCATATTAATTTACGACTATAACATTTATAGTCTCGGGATAAACTTTCCTTATTTGGTTATCATCTATAACCACATTTTAATCCGGCTAGATACTCTTATGTATGTGACCCGATAGGCTTTCGAATATGTTGGCCGTAGACACAAAGTGCAAATTACGAAAATGCCCTTCATGCCTAACGATTACGGAATAGTGTCTAGCAACACAACGTGACCCCCAATCATCGGAAGAGTCAAATGCAATGACTACTACCTTTCATGTGAAAGCGATTTCGTGTAACTTACAATCTATCATTTGTAATAATATCCATACGATCGTATCTCGAGTGTCCATAAATTAACTATCGTATCTTATAATCTTGATACCAAGCTCTCTCGGGATAACACATTTACTCCCACTTTGCAAAGATTCTCGAGAGCTAGACATTCCTTATAAGAAGGCTATATCGGATATTCGATCCCAATCATAGGATACGCGATTCCCGGACGACCAATCATGTTTACTCCGCATGCTTCAATATCATACCCAATCACTACCGCATGATCGCCCCGTGGCTGGGGGAAATCTCAATAGTTTCAAAGCATGACAATCCACACCGTGATGCCATGAAGACTCCGGTCTTAAGGATAATTACACAACCGCTAGTGTGACACTTAATGTAAGTGGGTCGATCTAACGACGCATTCTCTACAATACACGCCCACGCGGGTACCCAAGTGTCTCTACACTTAGATAGAGCGAGATCTATCCCCGCCTTAAAGACAGAGGACATCTAATACGTGCTAGCTTTGTTCATACTATCAATGCCATGTTTAATAGTACATCGCACTAGAGACATTTAAGTATCAAACTTATTAAAGTGATTAGAGATCTCATCAACCATGATCGCCTATCATGGTTTCTCTATCACAGTTTAATACTAAGGACGTTATCATATAACAATTCATAATTGGTTCTTTAAAAGAACATATATATATATATATATATATATATATATATATATATATATATATATATATATATATATATATGACAACAGAAAAGCCATTTAATATATGTATAAACATAAAGAAATAGTAGAAATGATCCGACCCGGTCGGATCCGGTCCAACCCGATTGGGTTTATGACACTATTTCAATAGAAAATTCTTTCAAATCGCAGGTGAGCATAGCGTGAGGGAGGTTGGGATGGAGGAAATGGCCCGAGGGAGGTTAGGCATCGTAAGGTGGTGGAGGTAATCGCAGAAGGAGACGGGGCGGCATCGGGAGGGAGAGGGGGTTAGGTTTTTTTCTTGACCAACAATAAGATATATATATATATATATATATATATATATATATATATATATTGGATCTAACTAACTCCATGCCTAGTGAAGTGCCGTTGTCCCTGTGATTTTCTGTGCTGTCTGAACGGAGGACAACCATTAGCTTAAAAGCAGAAGTACGGAGCAAGAAATTTTGTTCCGGGTGGGCTGAATTAAATTTTTTCTATGTTAATTATACTGCATAATTTTTCGAAAAGACTAAAATTTATTTATACTCTTTGATGGTTAGGATTTTTTTAATAGTTTCATAAAGTTGGATGAATTTTCATAATAAAAACGATAGATAAATATGGATGAACGAAAATATCACTAGATCGATGACCTACAATAGAAAATATGAATGATCATTCTTTTAGGATTCTACTGGCACTACACATATTATTATTATTATTATTATTATTATTATTATTATTATTTATTTCCGGTACCAAACTACGAACGTCTAGGTCATTGGATCTGACATTATTCACCAGCGACACTTTTATAACTATAAATATAGTGCCACTAATATTCTTTTGAAAAGTAACATCATTTGTTACTGATATGATGCTATTTTCTTAACGTCAATACCATTGATGTATTTTCATTAAATATAATTGTTGTGCCGGAAATAACAAGCGTGATGCCAATAAAACCATTTTTGTTGTAATATATTTTTAGTTGTTCGGGTTATGTGAGCTATCTGATTAATTATATAGTGTGATGATTGATTGGTGGGCTGGATATACATGCTGTGTAGAAAGAAAAAAAAAAAAAAAAAAAAAAAAAAAAAAAAAAAAAACTTGAGCTATATACTACATCCATCCTTGTATCTATCAATAGGATTCAAGAACAAAAAGGTGGAACTCCAGTTTTTGGAAGATATATAAAGTAGTACTATATATGCTGAATTCTCTTTTCTTTTTCTAAAATTATATACTTGATCAATAAATATGACTTAGCATTCCATGTCGACTATACAATTTACCTTGTGTATAAATGTTAGTAAATACTCCGTTCTTCTCGAAATACAAGTGTTTTCAGCCTTTTATTTTGTTCCGTGATATAAGTTTTTATTAGAATGTCAAGAAGAAACTTATTATATTTTTGTTCTTATCCCTACTTGGTCTTCGATTCAATGGTAGTCAACCGAGTATTTTAAACATTTATATTTAAAAAATTTAACATTATTTTACATTATTGAAGTGCGCCAAAGTCTAAAAAAACTTTGTCTTGTAACTTTCAAGTTGGGTGATACATGAATCCTCGTTAATTAGTAAAGAATTGACTTCATCAATTTAAGTCGAAATAATTCGTGTATTAACAGACAAGAATAAGAACGCCTGAGGTTTGCTAATGAAAAGAATGGAAAAACAAGGAAATTTAGTTTGCAAGTTCGGTTTTAATGATGTTGGGCTCGAACAGGCTCTCCAGAAACATCTGGCAACCTTTGGTGGTTGTCAGAATTCACAAGGTGCGCCTGTTTGCCCTTGGAACTACCGGTTAGGCGACCCCTAGGACAACCTTAGGTTTCGTCTGATGTGCTTAAAGGATTTGCAGGGTGTTCTAGTATTAATTTCTGATGTATTTAAGATAAGAAATCATATTTATGATGTAATATTAATGAATTCAATGAGACGTAGTTATAAGGTGCGGAATTCCACTCGAGACATCACAAAGATTTATGACTTATAAGGTGCGGAGTAGTATATTTACCAAGTGTACAAACATTAGTAAAGAATAGTTAGGATTTAATGATAATCAAGTGACGACATGTTACTAAAAAATTCACGTAAAGTTTACACTATATATAATCATCGCACACCACATATTTTTCTATATGAATGAAAATTAAAAAAATATATATATATATATATATATATATATATATATATATATATATATATATATATATATATATATATATAACAGACTTTTAAAAATAAACATATCATATTGTTTATTGACACAAGGCCGGCGAGGGGCGATGAGTGCTAGATACGCGGCCGACACTGTTGTCTTTTGTAAACTACAATAAACAAAATGTAATTAATTAACTATCCCCTTTTGGATCGGGGGAAGATTAAATGTTGACAATATTATATAAATATCAGATCAGATTTATTTTAATACTAATGATATAACATTCTTCAACACAAAACTCTTACTTTAAAACTTCAAAGCATAGAAGTTAAGGTGTAGAGATTACTTATATATTATTACTATATATATGCATATATGGGTTTGAAGAAATTAAATCTTTGCCAACCTGCAAATGACGTACGTGATAGAAACTAAAATAAAAATTTGTATATAATTAATGGACCATAATTTTTGTCAAGTATATCAAGACGACCCTCTATATATAGAAATCTCGACCGAACTAGTTAAACACAATACTCTAGCATATCCAAAAACAAAGCTCCTTCTATAAAAACGTCCTAGCTAGCTGGTAATTGAACATGGGTATGAAGAAGAACTCATGGGTGATAATAACCACTGTTGCGGTTTTTGTGCTTGTGCTTTTGTGGCACTTAAACAACATCGAGGCAGCCATGGCGGCGGTTGCAAATGACAATTATGGGGCCGCCTCCGCCATGATGGATGTAATTAAGACTGATGAAAGGGTTGGTGTTACTGTTAAGGAGGAGATACGAAACACAGATAATTATAATGTCATGAAATATTTAGACAACTACCGGTTCTTACTAAGCTTACAGACTTCTCCAGCTCGTCGTAATTTGAAGGAATACTACTATGGTCGTTGCTGTGATGCTGTACATTGTTCATGTCCCGGGGATTCCAATTTTCTTTGCTGCATTCATTGCGATTCCTCGACCTGCTCTCCCCTGTGCACGGACGTTTGCTCTCTTCCGCCTTGGATTCTTCACTGATCATAAATCCTTGATTAATTAGACGCCATAAAGTAAACTAAAACTGGGCGTAGATAATGTGACCTTTGATTGTAGTTAGTGAATACTACTGTTCATCTGATATAAAGGACAAATGTTTACGATTCGATCTTCTCGGTCAGCGCGCTGTTTCTTATTTCCATATATCTGTTTCATTTCGATTCGCATATCAATTAATGTTGTGTTGCAATTATGTGTTTGTGTTGTAACTGTCATGTTGGGTGATAGATAGATATGAATAAAACTTTGATTGTTGTTCTACTGTCTTTTAAATTCGTAGCACGTATATGATATATACCGTATCGCAAGACTATATATTTACGGTTACACTGTATCTTTGAAATATTTGTTTTCTGTCCAAACAATAGGTTTCACTACACCCTTCTCGTATATATGCAATTAAATTTATCCAATTAAAACAGTATTTCTCAAAAAATCGCATGATATTGTCGTCGGTATTTAAATTATATTCCTTCCGTCCCTCATTAGTATATAAGTTGACTTAATCACAGAGATTAAGAATGCAAGTAATCGTTTGGATTCTAAAAATAATATGATCATAATAGTCGTGGCTATAATTAATGTATTTTTTTATTTTTTTTATTACTCTTGAAATGAAAAAACTATAACTATTTACAACCACAATAGTGAACTAACACCCACATATTATGAGAATAACTTTCCTAAAGAGAAAAACTATGCCGGAAGACAGTTTTCGTCTCTAGAGGGATTCGAATCTGAGACCTCAGGACCTCAGCTCTAGCCAGTTGAGCTAGGCCTCATTAGCAATTAATGTATTCTTATTTATATTCTCTCCTTAAAATAATTGAGAGTAGAATATGAAAAAGATGTGGGGCTGGTAGAATTGATCTTGCAAGATGCGGGTCTCCCTTTTGTTGGCCATAGCGTGAGGGAGGTTGGGATGGAGGAAATGGCACGAGGGAGGTTAGGCATCGTAAGGTGGTGGAGGTAATCGCAGAAGGAGACGGGGCGGCATCGGGAGGGAGAGGGGATTAGGTTTTTTTTCTTGACCAACAATAAGATATATATATATATATATATATATATATATATATATATATATATATATATATATATATATATATATATATATATATATATATATTGGATCTAACTAACTCCATGCCTAGTGAAGTGCCGTTGTCCCTATGATTTTCCTTGCTGTCTGAACGGAGGACAACCATTAGCTTAAAAGCGGAAGTACGGAGCCAGAAATTTTGTTCCGGGTGGGTTGAATAATTTTTTTCTATGTTAATTATACGGCATAATTTTTCGAATAGACTAAAATTTATTTATACTCCTTGATGGTTAATTTTTGTTTAATAGTTTCATAAAGTTGGATGAATTTTCATAATAAAAACGATAGATAAATATGGATGAACGAAAATATCATTGGATCGATGACCTATAATAGGAAATATGAATAATCATTCTTTTAGGATTCTACTGGCACTACACATATTATTATTATTATTTTTATTATTTTTTACTTCCACCACCTCACAGGCATTCTTTATTTTTACTTCCGGTACCAAACTACGAACGTCTAGGCCAGTGTCACATCAGTGAATCTGACGTATTCACAAGCGACACTTCTATAACTATAAATATAGTGCCACTAATATTCTTCTGAAAAGTAACATCATTTGTTACTGATATGATGCTATTTTCTTAACGTCAATTGATGTATTTTCATTAAATATAATTGTTGTGCCGGAAATAACAAACGTGGTGCCAATAAAACCCATTTTATTGTAATATATTTTTAGTGGTTCGGGTTATGTGAGCTATCAGATTAATTATATTGTGTGATGATTGATTGGTCTTCGATTCAATGGTAGTCAACTGAGTATTTTAAACATTTATATTTAAAAAATTTAACATTATTTTACATTATTGAAGTGCGCCAAAGTCTAAAAAAAACTTTGTAATTGGGGAGCAAGTGAGTTAATACTAAGCCAAAGGAATGTAGTAAGCAAGGTGAGCCGGGCCAAACCCACCCATAGATCTTTATGTTACATAAAAAAAGATTATCCAAGACATTTCAATGTATAATTATATATCGAGTTATATTAATTCAGCTTACTCGACTATTCGAACAGAGTCTAATAACTCACTTGAACTTTCCTAACACGTACAAAGCTCCTACCTTAAAACTTCCTAGCTAGTAGTTTGAAAAAGGGCATGAAGAAATCATGGGGGATGACAAGTGTTGCGGTTTTTGTGCTTGCGCTTTTGTGGCACTTAAACATGTACAACGTCCAGGAAGCCATGGCAGCAGTCGCAAAAGCTGAAGAAAATGACAATTATATCAATGGGGCCGCCGCCATGACGGATGATGTTGAGGAGATACAAACCACAAATAATTATGTCGTGAAATTAGACGACGACCACAACAACAACTTCCTAAACTTGCAGAAATTCACTAGTGTATGCTGTCATCCTGCAGTTTGTACATGCCCCGACGATTCCATTACTCTTTGTTGCAAAAATTGTGGTTCGTCCTGCAATCCCTTTTGCCTGTACCATTGCGTTCCAATCACAAAACCTAGCTAGCTTGGTTTAATGATCATAGCTTGGTTTAATGATCATAAATCCTTGGTTAATAGAGACGTCATAGACTTGGCAAATAATGGATACTTTTTATTTATATGGTCAGAATGTTTATACTCGTCTCAGTCTGTATTGTGTGTTTATCTCGGTAAAAATCTAAGTCATTTAGTTTTGTCACCATAATACTTAGTGTTCATTATTGGGGACATTGGCAGACAAAGAGGACAATGAAAGAGACTCAAAAATTTACACGGAGTATACAACTCGTCATTTCTTTTTTTGAATTCCACGTTGTATTTTATCTATCTCTGGGATCTTCATTTTTCGAAAAATATAGAGTGTTGCACTATTTCTTATTAGCTGGATTTTTCCACACTGGGTTTGCTACTCGTTGATTTTAAAGAGGCATTACTATGTTTCGTCTACGTCTTTTGTTAAAATGGGAGACCATAATAAGACATTGTACGAACCTTTATTTGCACCTTTCAATAAAAGGCTTCTTTTATTAAAAAATCATAATACTTAGTGTATGACACACGTGAGAACTAAGTTTATGGTGATATACTTAAATTGTTTAGTTCGTGGTGGACTTAATCAAAGTATAGGGTTTATTCATTAAACCACCATTAATGCGCTCATAACACTTTATGGTGTGATCATCTTATCTGGACCGTCGATATTGATTATCTAGATGAGGCATTTATATATGATGTAATCATATAGAATTACGCTTGATTTAATTTGCATTTCTCATATAATTCTATGATTGATAAATCTTATTAAATCACAAGATGATCGATCATATACGAGTTAATCTGAATCATAAACTAATTGAAGACTTATGCTTGTTTCAATATAGGGTTTGATGTGTTCATTAAGGTTCACTACGTGGCGCGTTCCAAACCACTTTCACGTTCGTATTATTCGGGAATGAGTAGCTGCATGTGTTTCATAGATTTGGAATTAATTCCTTCGATCATGTGCGAAGTAGAAAGACAAATGAAAAAAAAGCTTTCTCTCATCCACCATTTTTAAACACTTAAATCCAAAATTGATATTTCTTTCACCAATTTTTTTTTTTATTTAGTGATCTTTATTCCGAGACAACGACGACCATATTCCGACATAATTTCGGAAAATTAATTGTCATAATTCCTTGGTTTTCAAAATTCACCAAATAAATTTCTGCAGTGAATCACATGAAAAACGATGCAATGATGTCAAACGATGTCTCAAAACGATGAACATGCAAAAATTAAGAAAAAAAAAAAACTGGTGAATTCATTTAATCTCTTTCGGAGATTTAAATCAAAAGATGCGAGTGTTTAAAATGATAGTGAAAAGATAAAATGTTAATGAATTGAGACACGATTTGTTTTCAAGCATGCGGTTTTTTTAAGTAGATGTCTTTTAACATATAAATCTTGAAAAAAATATTATTCTCCCTATTAAACTCAGGGAAGGTGATACATCCACTACATATATCGTGTAGTGTATATCCACCACACACTTTTTATCCTTTAATTTCAGTGGCTCTACACTTTAATCAATAACACTATATTTTAATCAATGGCTAAAAAATTATAGTGAATGTCCACTACACGATATGTGTAGCATTTTCCATAAACTTATTGGATTGTCCTTTTAATTACTTAAACATCTTATTTTGCTAAGGAAAAAACTATTTTGAAATCTCTTTTTTATATAATAAAAACAAAAAAAAAATCAAAAGTTACTGAATAAATAAATACGACTTAGCCTTCCATGACGACTATACATTTACCATGTGTATAAACATTTGTAAATATGATTTGGCATTCCATGTCTCAAACTACAAGTATTTTTAGCTTTTGTTTTGTTCCATGATGTATTATAACGTCAAGAAAGAATTTATTACAATTTTCTTCATATCCATATCAATTCAATGATGGTTGATGACTAAAATAGTGACGGTCCAATTTTAACCGGCAGAGTAGCGGATCGAAAGTACTATAGAGGTGAGTAAGGTCGTATCCCTCGAGGAATCAATCGAATACCAAAGTTATAATCGAACTTAGTTTAGGTCAATCAATGGTTGTTCACGTTTTGAATTATACTATAACGAAATTTAAACTAAATATAAAAAAGATATAGAGAGACATAGTCAAACCAAAATCCAATTGATTACTTTCGCCCCTCTAATCGATTATTCGGGAATGGGATTAACCAACCTACCAACCTACACTTATATCGACTCATTCATGGGTGCAAACTCCTAAGCTAGTGTAAGACGCCATGCAACAATCTAACACCCTTTGTCCGGTTCAACAGTCCGCCTTTAAGGATTTAACTGACCGAAACAAGATTAACGCGCTAGAGTTGCTCGATTTCACAACCGATTGAACCTCGCTCAATAATCAATCTAAACAACTCAGCTGATTATAAGAAATGATATCTTAAAACCCTTTTTCCCACACCCCTTCGCAACATACATTTATAAAAGTGGTGTATGAGTTCATGAACTAGGTGTACAGTATAATTCAAGCATTAAGAACAAGTTTTAAGACATGAATCCATCGATACAACATCAATTAAGCACTACCCATTCTCAATTTCATCAATTAAAGGGTGATTTCTTCAATCTTCACATGATTCGGCTATGAGGTGTTTAGCTACTCATAATAAAACAAAAAAATAACAATCAAAGATAAAATTAAAGCCATAAGTAAAATGGAAACTGAAATTTATTACCAAAATCGTAGCAAAATCTGGATTACATCAAGCTTCATCAACACGCAATGTCAATTGATGATGAAGAAGACCCAAAATGATAAAATCCAAGAGTAGAGAAGAAACTTTAGCTAGAATTTAAGCTAGATTGTGCTTAATTTAAGTAAAATATGTTGTAAGAGTGAATCTAGGGAAGGAAATGGAAGGGATTCGACCTAGAGAAGAAAATGTGTAAGTATCAAAGTGTAAAAGTGTGTAGCTGTCCCTTAAAAATCCGTGCAAGTAGTATTTATATACTCCAAAAATATGCAGGAAAAGTGACTTTGGCGCGCCCCAAAACTGCTTCTGTGAATCTGGGAGGTCTCTGTTCCACTTTGGCACGCCCCAAAACTGATTCTGGGATTCTGAACCTCTATGTTCTAACTTGGCATGCCCCAACTCTTTTGGCGTGCGCTGAACTCCTCCAGGCTCCAATTTCTTCACTTTTCTCTATTTTCTTCTATCTCCAACCATTGGTTTCATCTTTATACGCTTCATGCCTTATCTCCCGAGCTTACGAACGCCTAGATCCTGCGTCACAACATCTAACACAAACCGAGCATTACTCCGCAAAATAACTAGGGCTCGAAAAAGGCCAAAACATCGTAAAATGCCGAGGTTTTCCACCTAGATGACGGTTTACCTCATGGTGGATGTGCAATGTGATTTTTGCCCTAAATATGGTCTAAAACTACCCGGAATGAACCAAAAGTGTCGTAAACGGGAATTAAAACATGCACCGAAGCATAGTAAAGTTGACTTTCATCAATGGTCAATGGGGTTTTAGACACGTATACATGAAATTCATAACATTATTTCACTTTTTAAATAGTGAGTCCCAAAAACATTTTAATTTTATCAACAAGAAAAGGACTTTATATTTTGGGAGCAAGAGAGTTCATACCAATCTATAATGGTGATAGAGATGACAACGGCAAAGCCCACCCGGAAACAAATTATGTTACATAAAAAAACCTATAATAATCAGATTAATCTACCAAATTATCATAATTCAGCCGACCGGACTATTCAAACACATTCTACTAACCCATCCGAATTTTAAATCCCAACTATGTCATTCATACTGGGCCGTACTAGATACGTGACCCATCATGTTGTCTTTTTTTTTATATAAACTTATACAAGAAGATTACACATTTATCCGGAATACGTAAGCATATATTTCCGGAAATAAATACAAGCCAAACATTTAACGTGATAGAAACTACAATAAACTTGATTTGATTAAAATAAATGCTACGACCACACTCTAATGACACAACCAATGATAAGCCATTAATTTACACGATTGATTATCGTGTAAAATAATCATAGAGACACAATATTCATCTGCATCATTGATTATAATGGGCTACATCAAGATCAATTGGTCATACATCATAATTAATGGTGCAGATGAATGTTGTATCACTCATTGTGGCACAACGAATGTATCCGTATCATTACTCGTTTGTGATGTTATATTAATAAGTAGTGATAGTGTCACAACAAAATGACCACAACATTTCACAACAAATTTTGGGGTCATTAATTATGTGAGGGCTATTGATTTATATGGGTCTCATAAAAATTAATGATGTGAGTGTGTGTTGTGTATATTGATCTAGGTCACATCTTGACAAATGTGGTAAAAGTTGATTGTTATCGATTAGTCAATTTGATTGCGATCCTAGAATTCTTTTTTCTTAACTATCCCCTTTTGGATTAATTGGGGAAAGGTTAAACGTTGACTATTTTATAAATATCCCCTTTTGGATTAATTGGGGAAAGGTTAAACGTTGACTATTTTATAAATATCATATAATTAATACAAATGCTATAATATTCTTCGGTACAAAACTCATTATACTACTAATTTAAAACTTGCGCATTATAAAAGTTAAAGGTTTATAGACCACCTGTATATTAATTACTATTTAACCTTGGTTTAGAGAAATCACTGCTAACCAAACTTATTTATTAAAACTGAAATAAAATAACAAACATTTATTATATATATATATATATATATATATCGATATAGTATAAAACACATACTTACACATTAATTACGTTTTAATATAATCTGCTAACTAAAAAGAGAATGATTTAATTTTAGATGCATCTGTATTATTAATTTAAAACTTGCAAGTATAGAAGTTAAAGGTTTATAGACCACCTGTATATTAATTACTATACCTTGGTATAGAGAAATCACTGCTAACCAAACTACGTCATTAAAACTGAAATAAAATATAAATATAAATATATATATATATATATATATATATATATATATATATATATATATATAATAATGTCGCCTAGCTACTGGGTTGGGAAGATTGAAATTTTCAACTAATTAACCGTAATTTTGTAAGTACATATAAATCAAGACCCTCTATATATACAAATATCGTCCGGACTAGTTTAATTAACAGTTTAACACAGTTCAATACAAACTTCCTAGCTACTCTAAAACTTACCAGCTTGTTTATGGGTATGAAGAAGAAATCGTGGGCTATGATTGTTGCGGTTTTTGCTCTTGCATTTTTGTGGCACTTCAACAAGATCCAAGAATCCATGGCCGTGGTTGCAAAAGCTGAAGAAAATGATCACAATTATATTTATGGGGCCGCGGTCATGAAATTAGACAACAACAACTTCCTAAACTTGCAGACTAATTCTGGTCGTAAATTGAAGGACAACTACATTCATGGATGCTGTGATCCTGCACTTTGTACATGCCCCCATGATTCCATTACTCTTTGTTGCATAGATTGTGGTTCGTCCTGCCCTCTCTTTTGCTCCTACTTTTGCCATAAAAAAACCTAGCTAGCTAGCTTGGTTTAATGATCATAAATCCTCGGTTAGATTCGTCTCCGTCAGGCGTCAGCATTGTGTCTTATCTCTGTATCTGTTTTATTTTGGTTTGCATTAGTGTTGTTTTACAATTATCAATTGTAATTTTCATGTTGGATTACGCATTAATAAATCTTGTTTTGTTATTCTAGTGTCTCGTTAATATATATATATATATAGCACACATTGTATAATTGTATCACAATTCACAACTCAATTGTCTTCTTAGCCCTCTCACTCTCTGTATAGTAGAGGATGAAGATGGGGCGACGGAGAAGATCGAAGCCCTCTCGTAAATCCAAGTACTACACTAGTGCATGCTGTGATCATGCACTTTGTACATGTGATTCCATTACTCTTTGTTGCATAAATTGTGGTGCAAATTTTAGCTTGATAATGGATCAACTCTTAGTTGGTGGTCCACAATCAATAAGGAATCATATGTTTTAAGATGGAACATTAGATGTAGAAAAAAAATCACCAATGATATTTTTTGAAATTGATAACATGCATGGTTGTCCAAAACTTGCTCCAGGATTGCCATAAATTAAAATCAGTGGTTCTGCCCTGACTTTTGCCCGTAATTTTGCGAATAAAACCTAGCTTGGTTTAATTAATGATCATAAATCATCGGTTAGACGTCATAAACTTTTGGTAAATGTGTTACTCTTTTTATTTTTTTATTTTTTTCTAATCAGAATGTTTACACTCGTCTCGATCTGTATTGTGTCTTATGATCATAAAACTGTTTTGTTTTGGTTCGAATCAGTGTTGTTTTACAATTATCAATTGTAATTATCATGTTGGGTGATGCATTAATAACACTTTGTTTGTTGTTCTAGTGTTTCTTTAAGTTAGAGCACATATTGTTTGCATGAACGGCTTCAGGAATTTGGGGCCACTACAAAAAAAAAATAATCTATTGCTACATTAATTTTTGTCACACACGTAAAAAAGTGTGGCTAATTATATATATTTGGTTAGATTTTTTGCCACGCTTTTGTGGCTAAAAATAAATAAGCGTAATGATACGGACACAACGGTTGTGCCACAACGGTGATCTGCACCGTTGATCATGTTAGATTACATCATGATCAATTTAGACTCATTATAATCAACGGTGCGGATCACCGTTGTGTCATTCGTTGTGGCACAACCATTGTGCTCGTATCATTATTAAATAAATATATAGCAACATTTTTTTTGTTGTGTGATAAATAATAGTGTAGTAAAATAGTGTTTTTCTTGTAGTGGGTACCGGTCGGAAATTTGTCATATTTTTGTAATTACGTAAACTCTTATATATTAAAGTTCAACATGTGTCAATACAGATCGATACATAAAAATAAACAGATCAATTTCACATATCTATGTGTACGGAGAAATATTACCGGTGTTATTATAATTTTTTAACAGATCGGCTGCCTCATGAGTAACTAAAGTGCAGTCGTCCCTGATTGTACCACATGCCTAACGATCTTTGGAATAGTATGAAAACAAAAGATTTGATGTTTAAAAAAAAAAAAAAGGCAATGTTGCTAGATGCCATATTTTCGATCTGTACTTTTCTTCCTTCAAAAGTGAACGTATTTACTTGAAAAGCCCGCTCAAAATCGCTTGCCAGCACATGTTGTGAAGCGAGGTGTACAACTCTATAGTCTTTTAAGCCATCTACATAGATTAATTACAGGATGAAGATGGGGCTCACCGCTTCCCTGAAGCTCCGTTTCCGCTTCTATATGGAATACACCTTCTCTTTTTGTATTTAGTAGCCGGTGTCAAAATTCAGAATTGTTTTCTTAGTAGACCGCTAGTATTTTTTTTTTTTTTCGTGAGACGAAAGACCTAATCTACCGGGAGGGAATCGAACCCGGGACCTCCCACTGGAGACCTGGGTAAACCCCTAGTGGAAACCACTAAGGTAATGGGCCTTGCCCTTACCTATTCGCAACATGAAGAAGTCTATGTTGTTAGAATAAATACTGATGTGTATTGATACCTAAAATTGGGTTTTTTTACGTTCACGGTTCATCAAACCTCTAGCGATTGTTGAAATGCGTACTCCGGTCGGAAAATAATTAGTGGTGGTTGTCTTAGTTATCGTCAATAGAAAAAAGGGGGAATGAGGGAGAATGACAGAAATATTTCATCAATTGAGTAGAAGGACAGTTTTTTAAAACTTTTGCATAAAGGACAAAACTATTTATTCACTGTCGAAATTCACTATTTTTCAAAATTCATCGTCGAAATTCACTATTTTTCGGGATTCACTGTCGAAATTCACTATCGAAATTCACTGATTTCGGGATTCACTAGGGAGATTCACCGATTTTGAGATTCAACTGTCATTCTTCTCATTATAAAAATTACGCATTGTCTTCTCCCTATAAAAAATATGTAGTTGTCATGTTAATTAAAAATATTTCAGATTGTGTATTTATCCCTAATTTTCCATAGAAAAAATTGGCTAGTTGACGATTGTCATTAGCTATAATCAGTTTATTGATTAGTTTAGCAGAAGATTTTCTTCGGGTTTTTTTTTATGGGAGAGTGGTTGCCTTAATAATCGTTAATAGTAACAAAACAAAACAAAAAAAAAAAAGTAAATATTGGTTGATCGGCGATTGTCATTCGCTATAATCAATTTATTGATAAAGTTTAGCTGATGATTTTCTTCGGCTATTTTATTTTTACATTTTTCTCATGGGAGATTGAACGAGAAGGACAAAAGACAACAAAAATAAGAAGAAAGGACATTCTCATATTTTCTATAGCAAAAACGATAATTCACACATATTTAGAGGGTGGGAATAAAGAACAAAGAAAGGTAAAGGCCAAATGTCAAAGCCGGCCTTGACATTTTTTTTTTTTTGCCTAAGCCAAGTCATCGAATTAGACCTTTAGTTCGAAGTTGTTATATTTTTTTTCCAAAAATACATACTTAAAAAAAAAAAAATTGGGACTTTATCGATTCGAGTAAACAAAAAATTAGGCCTTCATCAATTCAAATAAAATAAAAAATTAACACATTATATTAAGTTGGAACGGATTAGATCTATACGGAAATTTTTTCTTTTAACGCAACATGTAATGTTGGGCCCCCGACACCATTGGGCCCAAAACCACCGTCTCCTCCGCCTTATTGGAGGACCGGCCCTACCAATAGAGGTCAATAAACAGACTAAGGCAAGTACCAGTAGCAAAAGAGATATGGTCAAGTGCCTCGGAAGCACTTACTAAACCATATTTAACAAATAGCAGTGCCGGACACAAAATCATATCTCGGGTTAGGGTGGCACCATTAAAGCTTGAAATGGTGTCACCTTCAACCGCACCGATTGAACAAGCAGGTAACCCTGAGACAAAAGATAGTGTTATCCTAGATTGAAAAATAAATTTAAATCTAATATCAAATCAATGATAAAACTTTTATTTAAAGACATTTATCTATAGCAAAATTTATCTCTTTTGACATTTATCTACATCTTTCAAATTTTGTCTTCTATCAAAATGAAATCTCAAAACGATGAGAACGAAAAAATTAAAAAATAGGTGATTTTTTTTTGAGATAAGGATCCTAAAGGATACAATATGGGAGATGTCAGACAAAAAAGCTAGACTATAAGAAAACACTTTTATCAAAAAGGACATTTCATCGGTAATGTGAATTTAAAAATGAATTACGTTTATTTTCAGAATGTAATTCAATTTCAAATTCACTTTTACTGATGTAATGTCTATTTTAACAAAAATATTTTTTTATAGTTCTAAAATCCTGACACCTTTATTCTAAATGTATTTTAATTGACAATTAACTAATTTTTCTTTTATCACTTTCAGAGATTTAGATCAAAATAGATGGATGTTTAAAAATGAGATAAGAAAGAGAAAATGTTAATGAACTGAAACACAATTTGTTTTCAAGCGTTTTTTTTCTTAAGACAATTCCATGTACATCACACACAACCCCGCCACAAACACACACCCCCCCCCCCCACCCCGAAAAGTAATACCAGCCAAATACGTGATAAAAACTACAATAAACTTGATTTAGTTGACTATCTCCTTTTGGATTGGGGGAGGATTAAACGTTGACAATTTTAGGAATATCATATCAGATTTTGATTTAGTTTAATACAAAAGGTAAGATTTTTCTTCAATACAAAACTCTTTACTTTAAAACCTGCAAGTACAGAAGTTAAAGGTGTATAAATCACCTATATATTACTATAATACTATGCATACCAAACTACTTACGTGATGGAAACTAATATAAATTTTGAAATATAATCAACCGGCCGTAAATATTGTCAAATATATCATCACCCTCTATGCAAAACTCTTACTTTAAAACTTCCAAAGTATAGAAATTGACGTGTACAAATTACCTATACATAATTACCTATACCTATCATGCATGGGTATGGAGAGGGAATTTATTGCATGCTACCTCCATTCATACAGATATGTGAAGTGGCTTGATCCGTACCATCAGTTTTCAAACGAGATTTATATAAACTGTGTGGTTCAGATCATTTTATCAGTCACTTCACTCAAAATAAACTCTCCACCCAATAATTTTCCGTATGAAGAAATCACTGCCAAACCAAACAACATACATTGGTACGTGATAGAATATGAAATAAAATATGTCTATATAAAATCAACAATAATTTTGTCAACTTTTATCATGACCCTCTTGGCCTCTTCCCGTCAATAAATAATAAAAAAATAATAATAATAATAATAATATCACGACCCTCTGCATATACAAATATCGATCGGACCAGTTAAACACAATGCTATATACTAGTATTCTTTAACCTTATATGACAATTTTTACATTTCTTCTCTATTTTGAAATACGCAGGTATATAATTAAGTCCGGACGGAAATTAAATATCCAGCCAAACATTATACGTGATAGAAACTGCAATAAACTTGATTTGACTAACAATCTCTTGTTTTTTTGTTTTTTTTTTTTTTTTGGGAGGGGTCGAACAATCCCTTTTTGGATGAGTGAAAGATTAAACGTTGACAATTTTAAAAATATCAGATAATTAAGATTAGTTTAATACAAATGCTATAACAATCTTCTATACAAAACTCTTACTTTAATACTTCCAAGTATATATAGAAGTTGAGGTGTAAAAATTACCTCTATATATTATTACTATATGCATGGCCGGTATGAAGAAATCATTGCCAACCAAACGACGACGTACGTGATAGAAACTAAAATAAAATTTTGTGTATGATCAACTGTGTAATTTTTGCCAAGTATATGAAGACCCTTTATATATACAAATCTCGACCGGACTAATTAAACACAATGCTATATTCTTCAATACAAAGCTCCTACCTTAAAACTTCTTAGCTTGTAGTTAGAAAGGGCATGAAGAAATCATGGGTGATGATAAGTGTTGCAGTTTTTGTGCTTACGCTTCCGTGGCACTTTACCGACGTCCAAGAAGCCATGGCAGCGGTTGCAAAAGCTGAAGAAAAAGACAATTATATTTATGGGGTCGCCGCCACGAAGGATGATGTTGAGCAGATACGAACCACAAATAATTATGTCATGAAATTAGAAGACGACGACAACAACCTAAACTTGCAGACTTCTGGCCATGAATACACTATTGTATGCTGTGATCCTGCAGTTTGTACATGCCCCGACGATTCCATTACTCTTTGTTGCAAAAATTGTGGTTCGTCCTGCAATCCCAGCTGCAAGTCCGTTTGCGGTAGTGATAGACCACCTAGCTTGGTTTAATGATCATAAATCCTTGGTTAATAGACGTCATAGACTTGGCGAATAACGGATACTTTCTATTTTCATGATTAGAATGTTTACGCTCGTCTCGGACCGTATAACGACAGATCCGGAGTAAATTTCAACTCCAACCGCCTAAAAAGAACCTTCACCTCATGACTTAAGGTTAAGGCTAAGAGAGTGATAAGTTATGACTATTATGTTCTTGAAGTTGATCCCTGGAATTTGATCTCCCCCTGAGTCAAGTCTTTTAGAAGGGTGTTTGTGAGGCTAACGTTATGGTTTATTTTGCAGATATAAACAAGCACCAAGACGTTACCTTCTGGTATCGCACGCATGAAGTTCAAATCCTTTTATGCCTTTCTTCAATCATGAATTTTCTAGTAAATTACTTCCCATTTGATTCCTTACTCGAGATCCTTGAATTCAGCAACTACCCACCATCTTTTGCCATGAGTTACCTCATAAGCATATCTCCTTAAGTCTTTCTTCTAAACAAGTTCACACCTTTTTACTTTTAAATTAATGAAGCAAGCACTCCTACCCTTCCTTTCAAATCCATAATTGATTAAAAGTTCGAATGTCAGAACATTCTTCTTACTTGTGTTCATTCTCAGCTTCCCTCCTAAGGGTAGTGTCGATGTTGTAACTTTCTCTCTTAATGATGCATGTTCTTTCAAGGTATGCACCCCATATTTTACCAGTCAGATCTTTATGAGTACCATGACATCCATGTTCAATTACTTGTCTTTAACTTTCTGGAAAATTATTCTAACCCAATTCCAGGCAGAAGGTAGTCGCTTACCAAGGTGTCTTACGAACCCTTTTTTCCGGTCAACATTTGAACTCCAAAATTTTATTAACTTCAATCCAGGTTAATACATCTGGTGCCTTTTCAACTTTAAATCTCTTTCAGGCCATTTAGAGCCATGAACCACCAGACACACCTTTTGACATTCCCTCTTCAGTCTTGGTGTTTATATAACAATTTTGTTACAGCAGTCAAAATGTCTATTCCGTTTTGTCCTTTTTATTCCCTCATAAGGAATAACCTTGAGCGCTTATTATTTGGCATTGTACAATTCCTCTTGAGTAGTGCAACCTTGAACCCTTGAATTTGGCCGTCAATGATCTTTTACACCTCTTTTGGAAGTTTGAATTAATTCTATAAAATCAAACTTTATCTGTCATTTCTTAAGTATCTTTCATCCTTCACTCAAAAGCTTGTCTATCACAGACTCGTTTTCAAAACTTTTGATTCTCCTTCACATTACGTTGAGGAAATTTCTATCCCCTTTAAATCTTGGAATAACACCTCTTTGACTAATACAAACTTCGACACTTCTTGACAAGTGTTTATTTCATCCTGAGACCTTTGGTGTACTCGTTTTGTCTCCATAGCTCATTCATGTTGAGACTCTTGCTCTCTTAATGATTTCTCAGTTGTGTAGCCTTTTTAGGTGCTCGACCTTGCACTTTTAATTTTTCTGTTGAAGAATGATCCCTTGAAGCATTCATGCGAACTGAGAACCTTCTTAGTTCGCAAACATCCATTTTGTTTATCATATCCTTGACGATTAAGGTCACTTGCCAAGTAATCTCAAGTCCAATCTTCTTTTTCCTTCTGCATTAAATGTCTCCAAGGCCATCATGTGATGTTTCTCTTAACGTCCCCACTTTTTAAGGGCTTATGTAAAAGCTCGCTATCTCCCTTTTAAACGGTCTGAGTTCTTTGCAGACTACCGTATCTTGCAGAATTCCACTCTTTCAAAAGAATCTCATCTAAAAGATGTTCTTTTGTTCTTCCTTTTGTTGGTTGTTTTTAATACCTTGATGCGACACTCATCCTTCAATCTTGAACCAATTTCAAGCTTTCCTCGACCTGAAGTCCTCTTGTCCTGATTGTGACCCAAGCAACCCCTATCGTTTCGAGTGCATTATGCTCTTCTATGGCTTACAAAGTTGACATACCACTCTGGTGTTCAACTTATCACTTCTCAAGGTTCTCAGTTTTCCAAGCAAACCCTTATAAAAAATGGTATAACCGATGATAGTTAGGCCTAAACCAATTAATTTAAATTCAAACATATATCCCTCCTTGCGTTGTTTGTTCCCTTTTTTTTAGCTTTCGTTGTTTTCCACAACGGTTCCATCTTCAGAACTTTTGTCAGATATTTTTTGTCTCCCTATTTTTGTTTCCAGCATGAGCTCCCTTGGTATAATAGAACGTCTAAAGGTCGCCGCCTCGGAGACCCTTTCCCGCAGCACTTCTTGCAGAAGTGTTGTGTTTTCTTTAACCTCGCCACAAGGATCGGATCAGGCTGACAGAGAGAAAATATGGCAAATGCGTGTATTTCCTTCCCGAGAGGTCTCGGAAACCCTCCGGCCGGATTTCTTGCAGTTTTAAATCAAGCTTGTGCTGCAGTGAGGGAAGTCAAGATCAAAAGAGTTGATAGTACCAAGCGTTGCAGACCAGTTGGAAGTCTAAACAACCCTGATTCAGCTAGCAAACAGAAGCAAAGTGTGTTGTATGGTTGATTTCAATATTTGAGGCAGTTGATGAGATCGTGAAGAAACAATATGAAGATCCAGATGTTGTCAATCACAAGAGAGTGCCCAGAACCAAACCAGCCAGTAGTCGCGAGTTAGATGAAGATGGAAACTGTCGGCATCAAATCGGCTTTGTGCTCCGAATGTGGATCTGAGGATGAAAGTGAGAGATGAAGCCCACAAAATAGCGTTTGCAGTCCATGCCGGGGCAACCAAGTGTGTAGAGAGTTGAAACAACAATGTTGGAGGCCTTTAAGGAAGAGAAAGATAGTAAAGTTGCCTACAACACCGGTTACCACGACAGTATCCAGATGTCACCTTTTGAAGCTCTGCACGGAAGAAAGCATAGAATGCCAGTTTTCGGGATGAGAGAACAATGATGTGAATGCAAGACCAAAGTTGAGACAACAAGACGTGAGAATATCGAAGATAATAACATCACACCTCATTTCCAAAGCGAGTAGAAGAATTAGGAAGATAGAATGAGAAGACTGTTAGAGCTTGAAGCTGAAGATAGAGTGAATCTCAAGGCGTTCCCAAGTAAGTGAGTAAGATGGCTTGGGAAGACTTTCAACCGAGCCCTAGTTATGAAGACCCTTACGTGATATTAGCTAAATTTGGACCTTTAGCTTATCCGTCTAGAGTTACCCGAATTCCTTTCCCAAGTGCGTGATGTCCTTCATGTATCAATGATAAGGGAATGCTTAAACGACATTGATGTGGAATCAAGCATTGACCTTGAAATGGTTGAAGAGAACCTGATTTACAAGGAAGAATCAGTCGCACCTCAGAGCGGAAGAAGAAGAAAGCTAAGGAAGGAAGACGTACAGCTAGCCTTGGGTCATCGAAACAGACACACCGACAGAGGCAACATGAGTTATTGAAGACGAGACGTCTGTGACGTTCCAGAGTTCAAGTACTTCCCAGTTATGTTCAGTTTCGAGGACGAAACTTGTTTTAAGGGGGAGGGATGTAACATCCCGAATTTTTAAAGAGGGTAAAATTGTAAATGAGTTTTAATTTATTTAAAACCTATTTATGGTTGACCTAACTAATTAAATAATTAAAATGAATTTAATTATTAAAAATGGATTAATTAATAGCATTTAAAAGAAACAACCATATTATTCTCTCATAATGTGGTTCACGGCAATTCAAAAGAAAAGAAGCAAGCCGACGGCAAGAACAGGAAAGAAGAAAGGAAAAGAAAAAAAAAAAAAACCGAGTTCGGCCGCCGTTTTTCAAATTTGGGGTTTAACGGTTGATTTTCGGGGCAGACCATAGTAGAAGAAATTGATCACCGCGAGGAGACGATCGTTTCGATACCAACCGTTCCTTTTTTCGGTAAGTTTTCCTTCATAGCCCTAATTATAGATCCGTTTATAATCGTAGTGTAATGGTCAATTATCGTAGGTGATTCGTAGAAGATGTTGAAATTGAGGATTGAAGTCTTTTTACTATCCTTTTTGCTTTCGAATTCGCTTTCGAAATACCAAAGGTAAGGGGGTGTTCTTAATCGGTGCAATAACGGCTGGGTTGTTAATACATTTTACAGTTTTTTTGTCGTTTGGTATAATTTTTTTACAGGTTGTTTATTTAATATATAACTTTTTTTTATATTGCCAAGCTGCTGCCGAAAGAAGGAACGAATAATTGGACTAGTTTCATGTTGATGAATGTTGCCGTCCATATAGTTGCCGTAGGAGAAAATAGTAATAATATGAAAATAAGAGAACTTTGCCGACAAGTAAAGGTTTATAGGGTAAAAATTTATATGAACTCTGTTGATATATATATGTATATGTATTCGATCTAGTTACAGGAAAAATTATATATTAATGTATTCAATTGATATGGTTGATTAAATAGATGTTATGTACGTTAAGAAACTTTATTTAATTTATATACTAATAAAGTATGTATAACAAAGTACTATATATGCCTAATGACTATATTAAAAATGTGATATATATTACGGTAAAAATGCATTATTTTAATTTTGTACTTTTAAGTGTATTTCACGATACAATGTGGTATGTATGTCTTTTGAGACATTAATTGGAATATGGTAAAGTCTAACTTCCGACTTCAGGTGCCTTAGCATCAATCGCCATAATTGAGACCCTCTGCGGGAGAAGGTGGTAGCAGCGGAAAGGCGGTTGTTTTAACTTATGGGTCATTGGTTTAGTAGTCATTGATGTCTTTTACAACGTGCTAGGTAGTTAATCTAGATTGTCTAGGACTAGATGTCCTTAGGAAGCCTTTTTAAGTGGAACGAACTTAGGCGGTTAGATTAACTACATAATAAACATATGTGATGAGTCTAAAAGCTAAAACGTTGTAATTCTTGGTGAGACACATTTATGATTCGCAGCATGGAATCATTTCTCATACGTAACGGACAAATTCGAGTTATGGGAAATATTCTACACGGAACCATCCATGCCATATGAGGTGCTGAATATGTCCCGGTGCATACCCATCATTCGGGCATTATGTCCTTGAATTACAATGTAACATAGATAATTGCTCGTGAAGGTGCTAACAGACCTAGCAGAGGGGAGTGTATTTTAATGCAACATATGTGGTAGGTATGTAGATCAATATGTGTAACTGTTTCTTCTACCCCTTACTAAGTACGTATGTACTTACACCCTCTTCTTTATTGTCCCCACCCCAAGAAGGTGGTTATCAGGACGATGATGAGTATAGATCCGATGATGGAGTTGATGGAGCCGATGTTTGAGCTCGAGATGATATGTTGATGTTGACACTTTTATTTATGCATTTTATTATTCGGTTTTGAGAGGTGGACTTTAGTATCTTTTCGGTTTCATTTGGGATGTAACAAATTAAACAACATTTATTTCGTTGTTGGGCAGTTTTCTTAGACGTAGATTTTGGGACTTGATGATCAGTTGTTTGTCGTTTGACATTCTTTTTCGAGTTATCTTTAGTTTTAATTTATTTCGCTTTTACTCTGATTAATTGTTACGAGGCTTATGTATATATTACTTTTGACAATTTAGAAAGTTAATATATGCATGCCGGGCGTTCTTTCCGGATAAGGACTCGGTATCCGGGACGGGGCGTCACAGTAACTGTTTTATTTTGGTTTGCATCAGTGTACTTTTACGATTATCAACTGTAATTTTCATGTTGTGCATACATTAATAAAACTTTGTTTGTCATTTCTAGTGCATGTCTCGTTAATTTATAGCACATATGATCATATCCATAGGCGGCTTCAGGAATTTTGGGATACAGATTGAAAATTTATCATATTTTATAATTACGTAACTCTTATATATTATATCTCAATATAGGTCTATACGGATCAATACATAAAAATAAACAGATCAATTTCACATATTTATATATGCATAGGTTAAAAAAAAAATTCCGTGTAATTATATTTTTTTTTAACAAGTCGGCTGCCTCATGTTTGACTAAAGAGCAGCCGCCCTGATTGTACCACATGCCTAACGATCTTTAGACTGGTATGAAAAAAAATGATGTTTAAAAAATGCAATGCTGTTAGACACCATATTTTCTTCTTTCAAAAGTGATCGTATTTAATTACTTGGAAAGCCCGCTCATAATAGCTTGCCAACACATGTTGTGAAGCGAGGTGTGCAACTCTACGGTCTTCTTAGCCATCTCCACAGATTAGAGGATGAAGATGGGGCTCGCCTCTTCCCCCGAAGCTCCGTTTCCGCTTCTATATGGAATACTGCTTCTCTTTTTAGTATTTAGTAGTCGGTGACGAATTCAAAAAAGATTCTTAGTAAATACCCCAAAGCAAAAAGGATCGTTGGCTAGTATCTTTTTTCATTTTGTAAAAGCAACTACATCGTTGCAAAAAACAAATCTCGAATCACAGTGAAGGCATTGGCCTCTACCCTTCAAGTTGTGCGTATGCAGTGCTAATAGCTTGCTAAATACGGCTAAATTACAATTTTCGTCCTCTAACTAGACACGTTTTTCGATTTTGGTCCTTGTTTTTCCCCGAAGACAATTTTAGTCCTGTAAGTGGTCTTTTTTTGCAAAAATAGTTCTGAACGCCGGAAAGACCACTTACAGGACTAAAATTGGTCTTTTCCGGAGACAATTTTAGTCCTGTAAGTGGTCTTTCCGGCGATAATTTTAGCCCTGTAAGTGGTCTTTCCGGCGTTCAGGACTATTTTTGCAAAAAAAAAGACCACTTACAGGACTAAAATTATCGCCGGAGAAAAATCAGGACCAAAATCGAAAACATGTCTAGTTAGAGAACGAAAATTGTAATTTAGCCTGCTAGATACTGTTAATGAATTTGTTGTTCAAAATATATGGGTGCTTCAAAAAAAAAATGAGATAGGAAAGATAAAATGTTAATGAACTGCGACACAATTTGTTTTCAAGCGTATGATTTTTTTGAGACAATTCCGTGTACATCACCCTCCCGAAAAGAAATACCAGACAAACAATGTACGTGATAGAAACTACAATTTTAATTAACTATCCCCTTTTCAAGCATGTGTTTTTTTTTAAGACAAAGTCCATCAGGGCCGGCCTACCATTAAGGCGAAGGAGCCGTGCAGGGCCGGTCCTCGTTTTTGTTGGGCTTAAGACCAAGTTCCCGAATTTGGCCTTTTACTTGAAGTTGTTTTTTTTTAAAACATACTTATTGTTAGATATTTTTTCATAAATAAATATTTTGGTTATCGTTTGCATAGAAGTTGCCGAACGAATTAATGTTATCGCAACGAAACGGGGTTCGACCTGATACATGCATTTTCGAACTGATATGTACCTACCCTTTCGTGTAAGGGTTGCATGCTTTCATCCGGTGAACAGTGACAACCCTACTCTTTCGTGCAAGAAGTATCTTCATTCGTTTATGGGGTACTTGCAAACAATAAAAGGCATAAATATACAGACGAAAATTCAAAAGTTTGACACCATCATTAGATAAACTTTGATTGTCCTCGGGTTTGATTCAAACAAGTCACTGTTTGAATCAAACACCCACATTTGTATCCTGAAGGAGATTATCATTTGATCCCTTAGTGACAAATCGTGTGGGACGAAACATCTCTTAAAAGACAACGTTATTAACGTGCCTTGGAGTTTCTAATTCTCTGTCAAATCCTAAGTACTACATTTTTTCCAACACTTATTGCGTTTTTAACATCTGTAAATGCAAAAAATTAATAAAACTTGTTTGTATATCTAATTTTTATTTGGTTCATGTAAATTTTTTTACTGTGACCTTTATCGATTGGAGTAAAAAAAAATTGGGTATTTATCAAAAAAGAAAATTAACATATTATATTAGGTTGGATCGGATTAAATCTACACGAATTTTTTTTTTCTTTTAGCGAAACATGTACCGTTGGGCCCCCGATACCGTTGGGCTTAAGACCCGGTCTCGGTGACCTTAGCATAGGGGCGGCCATGGAGCCGTGGTCTTAGACCCAACGGTGTCCGAAAGCCCAACATTATATATTTCGATAAAAAAAAAACGTGTGGTTCCAATTCGATCCAACCTATTATTTTTTTTATTTGAATTGATAAAGGCACTAAAAAAAAAATTACTTGAATCGATAAATGCCCAATTTTTTTGTTTTATTTAGTCGAATTCGAATCGATAAGTATAAAATTTTAAGCTAAAAAAGCTATTTCGACGACTTAGCTTTAGATCCAAAAAAAATGCCACAGCCGGCCTTGAAGTCCATGTACATCACCCTCCTGAAAAGAAATACTAGCCAAACGGTGTACGTGAGATACTAAGATAAACTAGATATAATTAACAATCTCTTTTTGGATTGGGGGAAGATTAAACGTTGACAATTTTATGAATAACAGATGAGATCTAAATGGTAAGATTTTTCTTCAATGCAAAACTCTTTACTTTAAAACTTGCAAGTATAGAAGTTAAATGTGTATAGATCACCTATTATATTACTATGCATACCAGACTACGTACGTGATGGAAACTAATATAAAATTTGAATATAATCAGCCGGCCGTAAATATTATTGTAAGAAATATAATGACCCTCTATAAATACAAATCTGGACCGGACTAGTTGAACACACAATATTGCTATATAGTATTCTTCAATACAAAGCTACATGCCTACATATATATATATATATATATATATATAGCTCCTATTTCTAAACTTCCCAGCTACCATACATGGGTATGAAGAAATCATGGGTGATGATAAGTTTTGCGGTTTTTGTACTTGCGCTTTTGTGGCACTTAAACAACATCCCAGAAGCCATGGCGGCGGTTGCAAAAGCCGAAGAAAATGACAATTATGGGGCCACCTCTGCCGCCATGAAGGGTGATGTTAGTGGTCGTGTTGAGGAGATACGAACCACAAATAATGTCATGAAATTAGACGACAACAACAACAACTACTTACTAAGGTTGCAGACTTGGGGTCGTAAAGTGAAAGATGATAGTGTATGTTGTGAAATTGACGGTTGTAAATGTCCCGATGATTTTAGTATTGTTTGCTGCCTTGATTGCGATAAGTTTCCCTTGTCATGCTCTATCCTGTGTTGGGAAAAATGTACATTGTTAGGGCAACCATAGTGGCTCTTTTTCTTTCTGGAGAATGATAGGTACACCGGTGGGATGCACCGGTTCATCCCCTGAAATACATCATCACCCTTCAGTTTTTTCTTTTTCCTTAATTCTTGTTGTTTGCAAAAGAAATGTAAGGCACAGATTGATTTCGGTATTTTTCTCGGTACAATTTTTTTGTGTCAAAATAATTTTCCTTTCTTAAGAGCTTTATTCTGACAACATCAATATTCTAGATTTTCTTTTAGGAAAAATTGGGTAATGGCTCACTTTTCTTACCCCGTGAACTTAAAGGCTTCGCTCTCCCGTCCATTAGTCGAAGTTGTGAGAGACGGCTTGAATGATACAACTTGCTTTCTTTTCATATATTTAATACTACCTCAGTCTCATAAATCCGTTTACCATTTTTGTTTTGTCTCATAATGTAAATCCATTTAAATAATCAAAAATCATTTATTATATTTTTCTTCTTTTACCCCTCATTTATTATTTACTCACCTACCTTTCACTACTCTACATTAATAATAGTCAAAGGTCATTTTAGACTTTTCGTATCAAAATTAATGACACATAACCAATATAATCAACTTTCTTAATTTATGTGAAAAACTTCAAATTAACTTACATTTTGAGACGGAGGCAGTATATAATCTTCAGGATCAACTTTTTTCAGTCTTTTTGTTTGGGAGTGTATACGATTTTTTTTTTTTTGAAGGGTCATATTTTATTATTATTATAAAATAAAATCATGGAAAGGCCATTACTAACGTAATGTCAAAATTTATCAACATTGCTTAGCTGGGCATCAATTTGTGTGGGACATACTCTTATTTTCATGGCTTTTTTACCATGAGCCATTACTGCCACCCTTAGGATAATATTATAATTAGAGTATTTACCCTAAATATTATTATTGTAATGATTTATTGACTGAGTCACCGAACTCTATATATTCTATTCTATTTCTCTATTATGGTAGCAGATGACTAACGTCTTTCAGATCCAGATCAATTGTATAGAAATTCGTTTGGGTGGGAGTTCGTTACCGTAATATACACGAACCAGCACCCATCAGTTCTTGCATTGAGACTCCGTCTCCCGATCCCGTTTTCTTTTTCAATTTCTGTTCCTCGTTTTTGTCCTTTCCTGATTTTGAACAATTCTCGTCCGTACAGCCTCTTCTTCGCAGCAGAAAGCTTCTCCGGGAAATTGGCAAATCAGGATATGTCCCCCTCCCTAGTTGTAAAAAAATTTGTTTTTTCAAAAATGCGTTTTTAGGTATTACGACAATAATATTGTCGTCTGAACCAATTTTACCTGCTTAACCCTTTTCCCCAAATTCCCCAAAAATTCTCCCAAAACGGTTGGATTTTGCAATGGATTTTGAGGCTCCTTTGGATCTAATGGATCAAAGTGCACAACGGAAGATAACCCCCGAGGTTAATATTAATGTTTATCTTTCATTTTTTCGCATAAGAAGCTAAACCTTAGATTGTTTGATTTTTGTTGTGCAATTTGTAAGTATTTTGGTTTACTTTGAGGTCAAAACGCATGTATAGTAAGAATATTTGTTGTTGTTTATCAAGATTTTGCAAAAGGAGGGGTAGATTGGTTTGGGGTTAGGGGTTGTTGTTTTGAATTTCATGAAGAACGTGATGAATAAGATGAACATGACATTTTACGACAATAATTGGGTGTCTTAGGATAGATTCGTTGTTATTGGCGTGAAATAAGATGTTAACGACAATAATATTGGCAGTGAGTGTTGTTAAGCGCCAATAATATTGGCGTTAATAGTGGTTTAACGCCAATAATAGTATCGTTACGTTTTTTTTTTTTTTTTTTTTGGGGAGGAAAAGCATTTTTTTAAATTTATCATATTTACCTTCAAATACCCTTATTATAATTTAATATTGCCCTTTTTTAATGATATAATTGCCTTATCATAGTTTGTACGTAAGATGTTGAGCTTACATATTCGACTTTTTAGAGGTCAAATGTCAATATGATGCCCCAAAAATAGATTTGTTGGTAAAACAAAAACAAACAAACAAAAAAAAAAACCCTCTGTTACATTAAAAAAAAGTTTCATATAAGTCATATATCTACCGAATTATCTTAATTCAGCTCACCCGACTATTCGAACATATTCTATTAATCCACCCAAACTTCAATTCATAATTTCATCCCTAATACCAAGCCGGCAAGGGGCGAAGAGTACTAGATACGTAGCCGATCATGTTGTCTTCTGTAAGTGATGAATTTATCAATTGACAAACAAAGAAGAAGAACTAAGGAATTCATTTCGAAACAAGAGAAGAACAAGTGCAGAGCTTTTGGAATAATTTGGATCTTAAAATTAAGTTAAATGATCTCGCTTATTTGCTTTATATAATGACAAAGGAGCGATTACATCATCTAGTCTAATTCTATAACTGCTCTAACTAACTATCTAACTAACTAGCTCAAGTAAGTTCAACTTGCTTTAGTAGTTGTAACACCCTCTCAAGGTGAAGTTACTTGACCTTGTAGATGTTGCAGATAGGATAGCTTGACAGTAGATTCTGGAAGGTAGCTTTGTCCAGTGGTTTTGTAAAAAGATCTGCCAGCTGCAAGTGTGTAGAAATAGGTAAGGGTTTTAACAAACCAGATTGAAATCTGTCCCTTATTACATGACAGTCAATCTCTATATGCTTTGTTCTTTCATGGAATATAGGATTTTTATGATGATGTGTAGAGCACTCTTCTCACGTCACGAGAACATGTGTAGGTTTTTCGTTGCTTTATGCCAAATTCTTCCAAGATAGATAGGTCACCATCGCAACTCACACGAGGCCATGGCCATAGCTCAGATTCGATCAAACAGAGCTTCTGGATGCTGTAGTTTGCTTCTTTGCTCTCCAACTTATCAAGGAATCTCCTAGGAAAACTGAAAAACCTGTAATAGATCTTCTAGTGTCATCACAACCAGCCCAATCAGCATCCACATAGGCTTTAAGTTCCAAAGTGAACCTTGTGCGAGAGAATAGAATTCCTTGTCCAGTGCATTCTTCAAGTATTTTAAGAGTCTCGTGTCTTGCTTTTGATTGAAGTTCAGTGGGAGCATCAAGAAATTGACTTAACTGTTGAGTAGCTAATGTGATGTCTGGTCTAGTTATTCCAAGGTAAAGTAACTTTCCCACTAGACTTCTATAATAACTGTTTGAATCCAGTTTTGGTGAATCCTTGCTATGCAATTTTTGTGAAGTGTCCATGGGAGTCTCAGATCGGCTTGCAATCTGTATATCCATAATCTTCCAAGAATTTAGACAATATTTCCTTTGAGCTAGCACTATACCTTCTTTAGATCTTGCAACTTCCAATCCTAAGAAGTACTTGAGGTCTCCAAGGTCTTTAATACCAAATCTTGAATCCAGGAACTCTTTCAAATCCTTTATCTGATTCATGTTTGGACTGGTCACTAGGACATCATCAACATATACCAGCAGGGCAATAAAGTCATCATCCTTTCCTTTAACAAACAGGCTATAGTCTTGCTTTGACTGTCTAAACCCCCTCTCAAGCAGAGCTTGGGTTAACTTTATGTTCCACTGTCTACTAGCCTGTTTTAAGCCATATAGGGACTTCTGTAGTTTGCATACATGTCCAGGTTGAGTATTATATCCTTGTGGAATAGTCATGTACACTTCTTCTGTGAGATCTCCATGTAAGAAGGCATTGTTGACATCTAATTGTTGTAGGTTCCATCCTTTGGCAGCAGCAATGGCTAATAGTGTTCTGACAGAAGTTAATTTTGCTACTGGGGAAAAAGTGTCAAGATAATCCAATCCCAGTTGCTGAGTGTATCCCTTGGCCACCAATCTTGCTTTAAACCTCTCCACAGATCCATCAAAGATGCCTTTAATTCTCAGATACCCATTTACATCCTATGGGGGTCTTGCCTTTTGGTAAGGGAACAATTTTCCATGTGCCTGTTTTTTGTAAAGCATCTATCTCATCTTGCATTGCTTTCCTCCAGGCTTCATCCTTTACTGCCTCATTATAGTTCTTAGGTTCAGTAAGTACCTGAGCACTAAGCACATAGTTTTTATAAGTTTTTGACAAATGAGTCAGAGAGTCTACATTATGTATACTGTGAGGTGAAGTCCTAGTCTTTGAATGATGACATACATAATCATTTGGTAGTTGGAACACCTCTGGTTCTAGTTGATCTTCTTTGGTCAGGGACATGATTTGTGGTTACTACTTGTTCTTGCTCATGATTATTATCATGAGATGAGTGTTCAGCAGTACCACTATCATGTCCTTGTGTATCCAAAGGACTTGAACCATCATTATGCACTGGTGTATCAAAATTACCAGTCTGTTGGTCCTCCATGAAGGGTAAAGGAAGTGAGAAAGTATCAATATTACCTGATGGCTGCTGGTAAGGGAATACAAGTTCATGAAAAGTTACATCCCTACTAATGAATATTTGTCTTGTTTGCAAATTCAGTAAACAGTACCCTTTCACATTTGATGCATGACCTAAATAAATGGACTTGATACTCTTTGCATTAAACTTGTTACCATCAGTATGAAGATTGTAGGCATAAGTCAAACAACCAAATACTCTTATATGTTTATAAGAAGGCATAGAACCAAACAACAATTCATGAGGAGATTTTTCAAGCAAAACAGGTGTAGGTAAGACATTTATCAAGTTGACTGCATGTATGACACAATAAGTCCAGTATATAACAGGAATGCCAGATTGAAACTTCAGACTTCTAGCCACATTTAATATGTGCTGGTGTTTTCTCTACACAACCCCATTTTGTTGTGGAGTGTGCACCACAGAATTCTGATGTACAATCCCTTTAAGGGCATAAAATTCAGAAAGATTAAACTCAAGACCATTATCAGACCTCAACACTTTGATTCTTTTATTAAACTGTGTTTCAATCAGTGTACAGAACTTTGGAATCAAAAGCTTAACCTCAGATTTGAATTTCAACAAATAAATCCAAGTATACCTACTAAAATCATCTACTATAGTAAGAAAGTATCTGTGTCCATGTACTCCTGTGACCCTATAGGGGCCCCAGATGTCCATGTGCACAAGATCAAAACACTGCACAGAAGAAGACTGACTAATTGGAAAACTAAGTCTTTTCTGTTTGGCAAGTGGACAGATATGACAAATGGCTGCATTATCCACTTTAATCTCTTTGCAATGTTGAGTCAAGACTTGCAATCTCTTATGAGAAGCATGACCTAGTCTGTAGTGCCAAAGCAACTGAGAATCATTGGAAGACACAGAAACTTCAGAAACAGCACACACAGAAACAGCACTAGAACAGCAATCTTTATCAGCTTTTAGTATGTATAACCCTTTAACTAATTCAGCTGAACCAATCTTCTTCAAACTGATTATGTCCTGTATCACACAAGAATCTAGGTAAAATTTGACATTGTATGCCCTAGTCTTAATCAATTGGTGATTGACATGAGATTAAAACCAAATTTCGCACACAAAGCACATGATCTAGATTAAATCTTTATTAACCTTAACTTTGTCCTATGTGTGAAATTCTTGCATTTTTACCATTTGGCAAAGCTAATGTATATATTTTCTCTGATTTACAAGAACTAAAAAGTGACTTATCAAATATTATGTGGTCAAGAGCACCGAATCTATTATCCAGGATAAAAGCTTAGATGTACTGACCTTCCGAGTGAAAATTTGTAGTTAGAGCCACAAGATTAACATTTGAACCACCATTTTCTTGATTTGACTTTAGCAGATTTAGGATCTGTTGATATCGCTCTTGAATAGCATTGATCCGAGGATTACTTGAAGTGTCCTCGGACTCATTCTCGACCCAAGAATCACCACTCACACAGTTTGCGGATGACCTACCCTTCCCCGCGCCTAAAATTGGGGAAATCCATGCTTCTTGTAACAACGGTCCACAAGATGGCCTATCATACCACAATGTGAGCACCGTGTGGTTTCGATTCCCATTATTAAAATTCTTTCTATAACCCCGATTCTCGAGATTGAGCCGCAAAGAGCTTTTTAGTTAACCTCTTTTGATCCAAAAACAGCAGCTGATTCAACTACCTTTGCTCCAGAATTCAGACCATAATGTTGCTGTTTTTCTTGTTTGACAGCCATAGAAAACACAGCCTTGATTGAAGGAGAGGATCCAACATTAGCACTTGTGATTTGATGGCGAATATTCCTCATTCAACCCTTCAAGAAACGAATCACATAATTGTTTTTCTATGTAACCTTGAAACCATTTCTTTCCACAATCACAATCCTGAGGTGTGGTTAAAGTAACCAATTGATCCCACAAAGACTTTCAATTTTGTAAAATATCGTGAAACAAGAAGATTACCTTGTTTAGTATTCGGATTTCTTCCATTATATCCGATAGAGTATAAGTATCTCCTCCTCCAAATCTCATCTTCTAAATCATCCCACATATCTTTTGCTGTCTTATAAGAAGCTATACTTTGAGCAATATCTCTGGAAACCGCATTCACCAACCAAGCTTTAACCATACTGTTACACTGCCTCCAAGAAGAATAATGTGCATCTGCAGGATTAAGAACAGGGATAGTACCATCCACAAATCCCATCTTGTTCTTGGAAGACAAAGTCAGTAACCATAGAGATCTTCCAAATTGTGATAATTGTTATCATCCCAGAGTGGTTGTACCAAGATCAAAGCCGGATTCTCATTTGGATGAACTACTAAATCGGCTGGAATGGCTGCTGTTTGATTATCCATCTTGCAGGAAGGAAAACTTCAAGATCTACAGAAATCAAACTAACACCAGAACTGAAACAATGGAGTATGAAGCGGAAGTATCAATTGAGCTCTGATACCATGATGAATTTATCAATTGACAAACAAAGAAGAAGAACTAAGGAATTCATTTCTGGAAACAAGAGAAGAACAAGTGCAGAGAGCTTTTGGAATAATTTCAGATCTTAAAATTAAGTTAAATGATCTGCTTACTTGCTTTATATAACAGCAAGGAGCAGTTACATCATCTAGTCTAATTCCTATAACTGTCTAACTAACTATCTAACTAACTAGCTCAAGTAAGTTCAACTTGCTTTAGTAGTTGTAACAGTAAGTTACGAGAAAGTTAAACTTCATATTTTTATGCTTTTTTATTTTATTTTTAATGCATACGTATATAAAACCGGATTCCGGAAAGAAATTACCACCGAAAAAATTGTAGGTGATAAAAACTGCAATAAACTTGATTTAATTAACTAACCCTTTTTGGATTGAGGGAAGATTAAACGTTGACAATTTTATAAGTATGAGATCAGATTTAGTTTAATACAAATGGTATAGCATTCTTCAATACAAAACTCTAGCTTTAAAACTTCAAACTTGCAAGTACAGAAGTTGAGCAGTGCATATATATTATTACTTTTTTGCATGGGTATGAAGAAATCACTGGCAACCAAACGAACCCTGAATTTTGTAAAGTATATCACAACCCTCTGTATATACAAATCTCGACCGGGCTAGTTTAACACAATGCTATATAGTATATATTTCAATACAAATCTCCTACTTTAAAACTACCTAGCTAGCTAGTTCAGATCAACTAAGCAAGGGTATGAAGAAGAAGAAATCATGGGTGATAATTGTTGCAGTTTTTGTGGCACTTTAACAGCATCCAGGCAGCCATGGCGGCAGTTGCAAAATCTGAAGAAAACTGCAATTATGGGACCGCTGGTGAAAGTGTTGGTGGTGTTTAGGAGATACGAACCATAAATAATAATGTCAACTACTATTTATCACTAAGCTTGAAGACTTGTCGTCGTAAATTGGTATGCTGTGAAGATTGTTCATGTTACTCTTTTTTCGATTGCTGCATAGATTGCGGTATGTTCTGTAGACCCGATTGCAAAGAAATGTCTACTTACCATCATTCTTCATTTCTAAAGGAGAATATATCTTGTGTTTTTCTCAACACTACATTTAATCAATACTTACTGGTAGAGTTATTAAAGGGAAAAACAAAACAAAAAACTGCATTGATTAATTAATCTCCTTAATTTTGAAGCTTCTGCTCTTCCATACATAAGCAAAGTAGCCAAAAACAGGGAATAAGTTTACTCCATACAATACAACTAACTTGAAAAGAAAAAAAAAAAAAAAACATGGGTAACAAAACACATGTTCCATGCCATCATATAAAACCGGAAAACAGATCCGAATGTACTTGTCTTTGAATCTTCAATAGATATAGAAAGATCTAACCACGACTATGTCCACCACCTGCAATGCCGCCAATTCACCCCCAACATTATAATATTGTACTAGTAATCGCATAAATGGTATTTGAAATTAGAGGTCCACATGACTTCATTACATGAAAACAGAAAATGGGGAACCTGAAATTACTACGAAATCACTAAGAAAAAGCTTCAGGGCATACAGTCTCAATGTTATCAAAACGGTGTATATTTCACAGATTTTCAACTTTTCAAACATACTTTTCCAAGTTTCCTATAGAAAATTAATGTCTATACACTAGAAACATCATGCAGTCTATAAGGTGTGAACAAATACAAATTTTCATGTACACACTCAAATATACAAAATTTCATACCTCTGCTGGGACCAGGTTTCCCTGCAGCACCACTTCCCCTGCCGCCTCGGCCTCCACTTCTGCCACCTCTGTCATCCATCGTCCCACCACGTCCAATCCCTTTTCCTTGATTCCCAGAAGCACCTTCATCCCTGCCTCTACCTCTCCCACGCCCAACACCAGGCGGCTTTCTATCTGCAAAAAAAGCAGCAACAGCAACATTAACCTCTCAGAATGCGGCAAAGCCTTATACTCTAAATACAACCATGTTTCTTCAAAGAATTATTCCAAACATAATTAAGGAACATTACGGGTTCTCAAATAAGTACAATGACTCGTTACGTATGGGCTCTCTGACACTTGGACACAGTAGAACGAAATATGCTTTAGCAATAGTACAAGCCAGTAATGATAGGTTTTTTTTCTTTCAAGGTGCAGCACTAACGTTTGATCTGAGGATCCTTAGATACTATGATAAATTATCATCTCAACTAAAATAATTAAAGGTAAGTGTAAATTACACATGCATATAGTCTTAAGAACCTATGTATCTCCAAAGTACCAGAACTTTATTAACAAATTTGCCTTTTATTTTTTTTGAAGAAATGTAATGTACTGTGCCAGGAGACCAACTTCTACCGCATGAATGAGTTGGCATGGTGTTAACCCTTAAAAATGGGAAAGCTCAATAACAGTGTAAAATCAATGTACAAACTTACAGCTACCATTCAGAAGTTTGGAAGACACATAGGAAGACGTTTTTTTCTAGTTAATACTTTCAAACTCCCAGGAACAACTTGTTAGAAATAGCAATGCAATGTAAGTACCTGTTCGGTTCTTTGTTTCTTCCTGAACTTTATCAATTACCTGTCCACAAGGAATAAAGAGAAAACTCGATCAATAAAGACGACAAAGTAAAAGAAGAAGACGAATCCGTGTCAAATATCTTCTTTAAAAAGTAGATTAATTTGATAATCACCAAACACAACAAAAGTATGACCATACATAAGATGCATCAGTAATGGAACTACAAACAGAACAATGACAAAGTACTGAAGATGATATGAACAACGAACATTTGCTTGAAAATAAATGGATAAATGTAGGGCCGACAAAAGTAACAGAACTCGAACACTGGAAACACATAATGGGAGGTTAAAAATAAGTAGCTGGGAAAGAAAAGTCACCCCATTGACGACTTACTGAACAAGATTCACTTCAAGAACCGGTCCTACAAAACACATGTTTCGCACAAATTGAAAGGCCAGGTTTAGCCTTAATTTGTTTACGAGTGCAGCTGGCATTTGTGTTCGCATTGAGTTATGACAGCTAATCCGTTTAATCAGTAAAAACAAAATTCAGGTAGAAAAACAACTCACAACTGTACAGAGCAATTCATTCTGCAGAAGAGCCGTCTCTATTCTCTAATAAAAGATATCTAATCAAAATGTCACGGAAGATACGGATATTCAAGACTTTCCATTCTTCAATTTCATCTATTCCCTAGTTGCCAATAAGCAGCTATAATCTTAACATATACTCCAAGATAGGACTGATCCAAAGCATCGGGTGACCCCGCCACCACAAGATTTTTTATGCTCTTTTCATTAAAATGATGATAAATATTAATATTAAGAGGATCAGTAACTCTATCATACATCTAACGAACGAGCTCCGGTCAGCAAAATAACCCATCTCAGAATTTTTATCAGCATTCAGCAGACAAACGCACTTCTATAAAAGGTATTTCAGTTACAGCTCCCATAATTGCATAGGGCAGGATGGGAGCAAAGACACTTCCATTTCAGAAGTTTTTGTAGTTATGTATCTACACCTTACGGAGCGCATCCATGTCTGATTTGGTTAAATTGCATCACACCAGAGAGGAGAGATAAACCTTTCAATACCGTTAAATTTATGTTCAGATCATGAGTTAAATGCAAGAATAATCAACAGAAAACAACTGCAAAGCCATTTACTACAGCAGAAGAGCGGAAATATGAAGCTAATATCCAATAAAATACAACCACTGTCCCAAAATAAGAGTCGTTTTAGAATATCAAGGTAACATGTATTACGTTTTATCCTCAACCAACCCTCAGTTTATTACTGAACCAACAATTTTTCAAATACTAAAGCATTGCATTAGTGATAGTCAAGGGGTAATTTAGACTCTATGAACTGAAAATTAAACATTCATTCATTTCCTTAAAATGTGTGAAAACTTCTAATATGACAATTATTTAGGGAAGGAGCCAGGGAGCCGGAGGTAGTATATATAATCTCTATTCTCGAATACCAGGGGGAAATCCACATACCTCGTCAGGAACACGCAGATACTTAATCGTATTCCCGCGAATGTAGCATTCTGGCATTCTCCAAAATCTGTCTCCATCCTGTATTCAATTGCACCGTTAGCAATCAAAAAAAAGTTACCTTTAAGAAAACTATAAGGCAGTGTTCTAAAAATCGCATCTAGGCGCCGCCTAGGCGCCGCCTGGGCGCTAGGCGCACCTCCAGCGTCCCGACTTGGCTCTAGGCGACATGTTCTAGGCGGCTGGGTCTTCTGGGCGCTTCTGGGCGCTTCTGGGCGCCGCCTAGGCGACCTGGGCGCCACCTAGGCGACCTGGGCGCTCTCAAATCGATTAGGTTGCGTTTTTTTTTTCTTTTTCTTAGATATTTGGCATATTACATATATAACTTTTGACATAATTAAAAAATACACTTAACCTAAAAAAACTCAAGCAAAGATGCCTCCTTTCTAGTCGTTCTTTCTCCTCTCATTTCTCTGTTCTTCCTCTCACTCCTACTCAAAGCATGATATTGTTGGAGTTGGAGACTTGGGGAATAATGATGATGAGATTGAGGATTGAACTTGAGAGTTGAGACTTGAGAGTATTGAGTCTATTGACTATTGAGTGTTGAGTTGAGTGTTGAGCATGACATTGATTTCGTACTTTGGGTTTTGGATACTACGTTTCATTGATCTTTTGACACAATTTACAAGTTTTTACTTGATTTTTATGTTTTATGATCATAGGATGTAAAATTTAAATAAGATAAGTATTAATTTTTCAAAAAAAAAAAAAACGCTGGCGCTTAGGCGCCTCGAGCGCACCGTCATCGCCTAGCGAGTTTTAGAACACTGCTATAAGGTATCTAAAGAACTCACCTTTGAGGTACAGATGACTTCACGAAGATGGATATTCATCCAAGTGTCACAGTTTACTAAGTGCCCATTATATGTTTCCCCGTTTTTCAGCTCTACCAACTGCAACAACATACATATTTCTCAAATAACTAGGTCATAAGAAGTGGGGGGAAAGATCATGTCTTTAGTCCACTTTTAGCACTATCACAAAACAATCAACTAATGGAAAAATGATTCTACAAAACCAATTCTAGAGATGTCTTAGCTCTAGAATCGACCATCCAAAACACAATTGTACTGTGAAGACCAAAAACGGTAGATTTGGTGTGGTACCACTAAAGACGTCGAAAAAAAATCAATTAAAGAATCAGATCACACACACATGATGCATATAATTTCTCGCATTGTTTCTAAAGCAAACAATGTACTAAACCCTAATCAAAAAAATAAACAGCAATAGAGAAGAGATCAGGATTTGAAGGCCTTACCATGGGATGGTCCTGAGCAGACTTTAGCAGAGAAAGCGGCAACTGGAAGTAAGAAAAGGGAAAAATTACCATGTCAAATACTCAACCAAAAAAGATTGCTAGAACGAACAACATTAGTTTCATGAAAAAAATCAAAGCCATGAATTAGACACAGCCGAATTCGAGCTTACCATTTTTACAACTCAAAGCTGAAGTGAACAAAAATAAGCTGCACGAGAATTCAAAAATTAAACGAGAAACATAATCTGAATCGCAAGTAATTTTCAATCCGATAGGAAAAGATTCAAACTGTCGGAAGCTTACCGGACTAGTGATTGGAGTTTAGAAGGTTTTCCAAGTAAAAAGAAAAAAATTTCAGGGCAATCAAATTGTGATCTGAACCCTAATTATTTTCCGTGAAAAAAGAATTGTCGATGTAGTGACGTTATTTATTTATTTATTTTGGTGTAAACCGGATCTTTCATTAAAATTGTGAAAAACTTATGTACAATGCACCCCAAAAGGAAAAAACATCACTTTTGCATTCTTTAAAATAAAATAAAATAAAAAAAAAAAAAATGAATGAACTACCCTACTCGGTGTCTTGCAAGCGATTTTCAACTCTTTCGCTTGCGTTAATGACCTGGGATAGAAAACCATCGTCGGAAGGCACTCGAAGTACTGTGTGGTGGTGAATCGCTTTGCCCGCCAATACCAAGCTCCCATAATAACCTCTCAAATAAATACCTCCAAATTTTGTAATGTCGTTTCGACCGAGATTTATCATGTATAAGACAATCATCTATCCAATCACGAGCATCCAGCTACCAAAAATCGCCGTTGATAGCACGATGCCAATGCCTTCTTCCAAATGTCGCGAATCCATCCACGCCTCAAATGTATGAAGAAGGGTTTTCATGATCCCGACAAATCATGCAAGTATTGTCATCTAAAAGCGTGTCGGTGTTCAAGCATCGCTAAAGTGGGCAATGCTTTCCGCGAATAAGCCACAACAACATGTTGCTTCTCTCTCGTGGCGCCTCTTTAATGGACCATATATTTTTCCACCTTCGTTCTTCATCCTTCGAGCAATTCATCATAAGTTGTGCATGGTAAGCACTGGCCACATCAAATTTTCCGGACGTCGTCGCAAGCCATTCCACACCCCATCCGCATTTACATGAAGAACATCCCGTAGGAAGCTAAATAAAACACGTTAAATGCATATAGGCAAATATATCCAAATAATGATACGGACACAACGGTTGTATCACAATGAGTGACACAACGGTAATCTACACCGTTGAACATGTTTGATTTACATCTGATCAATTCAGACACATTATTATCAACAGTGCAAATCACCGTTGTATCATTCGTCGTGACACAACCGTTGTGTCCGTATCAGTACTCAATTTATCCAGGTTCGACCACAAGTATGATTTAGTATCATTCATTTCAATAAGGTCCCACATTTTTAGAAAATAACCACCACTTGTAAAATTTCGATAGGTTAAAAAGTGATTGACATGATATAAAGACTACTAGTGATGAAGCTAGAATAATTTTTCATCGTAAGGATTTAGACACATTATTATCAATAATACAGATCATCATCATAACATTCACACAAGACAAACCATCAGACCGTGATCATTACTCAATTTATCCCGGTCCGACCACAAGTATGATTTGGTATCATTCATTTCAATAAGGTCCCACATTTTTAGAAAATAACCGCCACTTATAAAATTTCGATTGGTTAAGAAAAGTGATTGACATGATATAAAGACTATTAGTGACAAAGCTAGAATAAATTTTCATCGTAAGGATCCATCTATTTTCTGTACATTCAAATTTAAAACCGGATATAACTAATAAAGAATATCAATAGGAATAAATGTTTAAATTGTTTATTTTTCATTCAGTTAAAACTAATACGAGATATAAATCACCAAAAAAGCTCGCTATGATACAGTTGATGGTAGATATCGTCTTTAGCCGTTGTCTGAAAGCGAAACAAAAGAAATTTATTAAGAAACAAACTAAACGATAGATACAATGATTTAAATTTTCTCACACTTAGTTGGAAATTTTAACTCAAAATGGGTAGTGTAACAAGTAGAGAGCAGTCCACTTCAAGTTCATTTTTAAATGACCTATGGTATGAGTTCATGGGAGCTAATAATAGTTTTGGAAACTACTAAGATAATAGTTGATGATGAGCTTTTGAATCATTTCGATTTGATAACTTGGTGAATAAGAAATTAATGTCAAAGATAGAGTAAAATTTGTGGAAATGTTAGTGAATAATGTGAGATTCATTGGTCTCACATAGAAGAAATGTCCCAAGTGACCTCACTAGATAAGTGAGAGAGTTTCACTTGCACGTAAACCCCAAGGGGCAAGAGAATTTTATGAACGAGGGAAAACTTAGATCCTGCTTGATTCAGAAACTCATGTGTGCGATGCCGTCCGTGGGGCTTGTGCTTGTGCTTGGGCTTGGGTTATGGGCTGGGTCAATATATTCATTTCGGACCAGCTCAACATTTAATTTCTAAAGATAAACTTGAATCATTGCATATGATTTGAACAGAAGCAACGGTTCCGTTCGAATTAATCTGAACAAAACTCCCTCCAAAACCGAAGATTATGAACATATGTTACTCTTCCAACAGATTTTACCCACCAAGGGGCGGCTCCAGAATGTTGGTGATACGGTTCAAAAATTTGTCGTATTTTGTAAACTAAACTTAGTCTTTCTATATTATATATTTCAATACGGTCAATACAAATAAATATATAAGAATAAGCGAATTCGATTTCATATATACATGTATGTTCTAAAAAATTATCATTGTAATATTTTTTTAACAGATCAACTGAACCATTTCTTAAAAGGTGCAGCCGCCCCTGACCTTGCCTATATAATCTCATTAACACTGAATGAAAAATAGACAGAAAATAGTTACATTTTTTCTGAAACTCTGCACAAACTTTTTTCCTGCATTCCTGAGATACCAAGGCTGAATCGGTTCAACTGCTTTTTCGCATTGAAATGACAGAACTCGAACAAGATATTGATTGTTGTATCTTGTGAGACATTTGCATTACCGTAGGGATGTATATAATCAGAGCAATAAGGTCTTAAAAATATAGTTCTACTCGGCTCAATCAACCAATAAGTTTTCTTATTTTACTTATATATGCTTTCCTGCATTATGTATTCAATCTGTCTGCAAAAAAATGTGGATTTGTTTGTGCTCAATCCTGTTCTGTTCATTGTCATTTCTATTATGTGCGAATCCATGTTAACAAATTACTACATGTAACAAACCACTAATAGTTCCGACAACACCTTGCTAGACTCACCTTTAATTTTTTTATTTTTCTTTTATAAAAAGGTTCACATAATTTGCCAATTTTTGTCATTGTCATGAAATGAAAAGTATGCAAATATATAATATCTATCAGAGCCTTATTTGTTTTCCCTTGGTAACCACACCCTTCTTGGTTTAGGATAACAAAATGCAGGAGCCTAACCACACTACAAAAGAGGTGTCATATTCATTGGCATATTCTTGACAAAATGTGTCATCTGCGTGGTTCTGATCATTTTACCTCAAATTTCCTCACCACACGAGTATTTCTCCTGCAATTTTTAGACATGGAGACAAACTCTACGTGTATTCATGCAAAAAAGGAGAAGATTCTCTCTTTCATTTTGTTTTAGTCACGTTTTAATAAACTGATAACAATAGTAATAATTGAACTAGCTAGAGAGTTGTACTTGTGGCCTGTAGTTAGGTAGGTATTATACCTTCCATTAAAATGATACAACATAATTGAACACAACAAAAACAAAAAAACGGTTAAACCCTAAAATTAAAGACAATAACATTAAAGAAGTGTAGGCCAGGGGTGGACGCACACTATAGCCAGGGGTCATTTGCCCATCATTGGGTCGAAAAATTACACTAGTATATATAATATGTATTTTATTTGGCCCCTTTAAAATTCATTTTCGTCCCAATATTCATCTTGGCACATAATATATGTGATACTCCCCCCGTTTTTTTATCTGTCGCAGATAGAAGAATCACACAGATTAAAATTAATTAATAAAATTATTATTTTTTGGTGAATGAGAAATTATTATTTAATGATGACATAAATTGAAAAACTCAATCATATCATGAGATGAATTATATATGTAATGTGCATAAAATATGTATATATATGTATTAAATTGAATAAAGAATTCCATGGTGTTTTTTTTCTCTTATATAATATAATGATTATCAATTCAATAATTATTTTACAATTAAAACATTAATGATAGTTTTTTTTTTGTCAAAATTTATGACATTATTATATATTTTTAAACTGTTTGGAAAAACAAACATCTTATATTATAGGAGTTGTGATAATCGCCACTGAAATATCATAACAAAGTCAAGACAATCTGATTTTGAGCCAATTGATTACGATGTGCACATGTGATTCAAATGGGTTCTAAAAAATTCAATGGTGAAAAAAAAATATTATACTTTGTTGTTTATATTTTATTATGACACAAATATTTCTCATGTTATAACCTAGAACGGATGGATTTATTAAATGAAAAGACTACGGAATAATTTTTTTTATTTTTAGAAAGGGACTACGGAATATTAAATTCTAAAAAAAGGGCTGATACTAGCGTCTTTACTTACCAAAAATATATATATAAAGTGAACCCAGGGGTACGAATTAAAAAATAATAATAATAATAAATAAATAATGAAATCTTCTTTCTTCCGCTCCAAACTTGACCTTCTACACACCTATTCAAAAAAACTCAACAAAAAAAAATGGAGTGCAGAATGCCCAATTTGTAGCGTAGATATCAAACACTCTATTCTATGCTCTTCCCTTTTTTTTTTTTTTTTTTTGTGGCCCCCGTGAAATTATTATCAAATGCAATCATTGCACTTTCGTTCTGTCTCAATCTTTTCTCTATATAACAAGAAGACAACTTCTAATTAATTCATTGCCCACCATCAGAGACGTCGGAAAAACAGCTCGTCGGAGAAGAAGATAACTTCCGATCAATAAATAAAAACCCAGGGAAAAAAAGTAAATGGATAACTCAACTGCTTTGTGGTTCTCTGAAGAGGTATGCTTCTTTTTTGTTGTACTTCTTATATACACTATATTTACAAAAATGATAGATACATGAATCTCAGTCATATGTTAATGTTTCAGAACGATAAAATAAAGAAATAAAAAAATTCACAGCATCATGATTTACTTTCGGTGGATATGTTCGGTAGTAACTTCGGTGACCCCATCACCTTTCCTATATATTTATTATGTAATTTCTTGCAAATATATATATTGACCCAGTTTTATATGCATTTTTTTTAAAAAGTCATATTTTTCATTTGGACATAATTCGCATTGTATTTGCATTGGGAACGGTTAACATTGACGGCTATAATTAATTGCATCAGATGCCCATATAGCGGATATCCTATTTTGAGGCATCATAATGATATTCTTGTCTTGAAAAACGAATCTAGGATCATTATTCTTAAAGATCGATGTCGGGTTTTCATTTTCGACATCAAAGTCGAAGATGTGATTTCACACCGCGATAGAAAAGCCTTCACATTTTGTCTCCAGAGTTTCGATATCATATTAAAATTACTTCATGCAAGAAATGCTTGTAGTTTTGATATTTAGACATTAATTCAATGCTGACAAAGTATAAATCATATGATTTAGTGTTTTTGTTATATATAGATTATAGATATGGATGGATGGACGGATTGGATCAAAAGGAAGTTAATTAATCGGTATAAGAGCATCCACAATGATTCATTTAGATGACACGCTTTAAAATGCTATTTTTAGAGTGCTTCACAATATTTTTGGCATCACAATGAACACCTTTTAACACACTCTATCCCTATGCTACCTAACCCTCCAAGTTTTAATTAATAATGCATGATGGAGGTGGTAAATTGGCCTCTAGTATCTGTTTGGATCTGAAATATTTTGACTTTGTTCGAATAGAGTAATGTTGCAGTATTTATTTGGTTTGTATTGATTTTCATGAAAAATAAAATGAATATGGTATTCTTAAGGAGAAAAATTAACAGTTAAAATGTTATTTTATTCAATATATGTAGCTGTTTGATCTAATTCAAGTTGAATCAGAATCGATTTTTCTCCAAGCGTTACTATTCCAAATATAAGAGTAAGAGAGGGGTACGTGAAAGATTTGGACTTTATTGTTATTTCATCCAATGAAAGATAATAAATTTAGAGAGTAATATAAACAACATTTGTTGGAGTGTATTTATAATTAATGTTGAAATTCACGCGCTGCGCAGCCTGAAATTGAACGCCGTAAATTGTGCCATGTAAATGTGTGCCATTTTCTTGTAGTGGACTCGAATGATCGATGTGAATATAACAATATAACGCATCATGTCGATCACATTACGATTTCCAATTAAATGATACGATTGATTGTTTAAGCAAGCATTTTTCATTAAAATTAAAGCTCATGATTTTGTAATATTGGATTTAATTTGTTCAGGGAATGGAAGATACATTTCTCAATGAAGAATGTGATATCATGGACTACTTAGATGAAGTTCAATTGTCATTTTTATTAGAAGAAAACATCCCCAACTTTGAACCCAATTTTTCCATTTCCAATTCCAATTCCATTGATTTTTCAACCATAATTCCAAGAAACAATTCTACAACCACCCTATGCACATCATCAACCTCCATTGAACCCCCACCAGTCCTAATATGCACCGAAAAACAACGCCCCGCGAAACAACGGAAGACTACAAAATCACCAATGATCCTTACATTTGGGAACCCAACAACTGTCCAAGAAATGAATCATCAAAATGTAAACAATAATCATAGGGAGGAGGAGGTTTTGGTGTCTGAGGTATTGATATCATCATCGGCTTCATTTGCTAATCTCAAGAGGCGGCTGCTGTCGTCGCCGGAAAATCATGTGATAATAATAAAAGTGTGCAAAAGAAAAGTAGTAGTTGTGCAGGAGGGCGTAAAAGGCCACAATCACAGACATATGATCATATTCTTGCTGAAAGAAAGAGAAGGGAACAGCTTAGCCAGCAGTTTGTTGCCCTTTCTACCCTTGTTCCTGGCCTCAAGAAGGTATATAACACCCCCCCACCCCCTTTCTTTAATGCTTAATTTGTAATGTTTCATCCGGACATTTTTATCCTCCTCTATGCAAAAACATAGCTAACATTTTATATACGGGTGGGCTATTTTCGGGATGATGGGTAGGTCGGGTTAGAATGACTTGATAAATTAGACTGGATTAGAAAATGTTTTTGGTATAATTTTTTTTCCGTCCTGTCAGGGCTTAGCCTCCGTCGTCAGATGCATCAGTTATTAGTAGGGTTAATTATATCCACACAATAGAATTTTGTGGAGGTGTGATGTGGATGTCACATCCATTTATTTCTTGAATCACGACAATAACTCTTACATTTTTCTTCTTCCAAAATGTCACGTATCAAACACATATCATTAAAAATACATGTATTACCCAATAAATAATTATCACGTGGCAAAAATGGGCTTAAGAGTAAAAGAACATAATATTAGTGGAGTAAAAAGCCAAGATTTTTATTTATTTATTACTAAGAGTGAATGCCAAATGAAAGATTTCATGAAGTGAATATTATACTCCACTGAAGCATATTATAAGATAACACGTGGGGGGTTTGTGTGGAATGGGTTATATATTTCCAACCCAGTGAACCCGCCGTATGTTTCTATACCCGTGTAAATGACTAAATGAGTGGACAGGCATTTTTTGAAGGTTGTTGTAGTCCATTTATAAATGTAACGATAATATTGTTGGATCCAAAATCTAATGGCCGGATTAAATAGATGTAATTTAAAATTGTTTAAAAAATGCTATGTAGCAAACACAATGAACTTAAATTGACGAGATTCTATAATACGTGATACAATGATGATTGTGATGAAGATAGATAAATGGGAGGCGTGGGTGGGTTGGGATATATATAGTATGAGTGTGGCGTGGGGTAGAAATTAAAGAAATAGAATAGCTTGCATTGAAGAATTACGATATGTATATCGAGTTATTGATGATAAAAATATATGACATAACTTTGTCCTAATAAAAATTATCTATCTTGAATTGAATTTGAACAAATGTATCCTAACAAACTATCCACTTACGCGGAAATTACACATTTGAACCACTCATTTGATTTTAAAGAAATAAAACATAAATTAAAGGACCATATATTTACACATTCGGAGGATCATGTGTGTAGTTTGTTTATGTCTTAATCATTTTTGTTATACATTTTGTTTTCGTATGAGGTAGGGTGGGGTGATTTAATGGTAATGGCGTAAGAGTGATATGTGAGGTGATAGGGATGGTGGGGATGCGAAGGGTGAAGGTAGGATTGTAAAGGTTCGGTGAAAGGCGTGAGGTATGATGGCTATATATAGGCTTAAGGTGAGGGTGTGCATTGTAAGTGTGGATAAGGAGGTAGCTAAGGGATGATGATAAGGTGGTTACGATGAGTAGATGTAAGATGATGGTGATGAAGTAAGGTGATAAGAGTGAAATATTTGAGGGGCCGAGTAGGGTTAGGGAGGTGAGGAATTTGACGAGTGGAGTAGGATGAGGATGGAGTTTAGTATGGTTGAGACTGAGATGGTTAGGGTGATTGTGATTAGGTAGGGCGAGTAGTAAGGATGGGTGGTAGTGGTGCATAGGGGTGTAAGGTAGGGACGGTGATTGTGATTAGGTAGGGCGAGTAGTAAGAATGTTTCGGGTTCGAGTCACGTTGAAGACAAAAATTGTGGGTTTCTGGCTCGACACACATTGGGGCCAAAAATTTCATCCGTCAAAAATTTGGGAAGCTAGCAAACATATTTCACATATTTAATGTAATAAATATTTAATCAACATATTTAAATTTATATGTAATTTAGTATATATATATATATATATATATATATATATATATATATATATATATTATCTGATTATGTGTAGCGTCAAGAACCTCGTGCAACACAGACATTATAATACTGTTTGAATAAAAAAATTGTATATATCCCACGAGCTTTATGATTGACCTATTAATTAATATTTTTACAAGTGCCCAATACTTAGTTATACATAGCTATCACTATATATATATTGGAATACTGTAGCTATGTTTTTATTCCAACCAAAATATGGAAGTTTCTCATCCAATTTGTATGTTTAATCATCTTTATCCATTTCATATCATTCCCATTTCAAAACTAATTATTAATTTATTGCATGTTTTGAATTGCAGATGGATAAAACTTCAGTTCTAGGAGATGCAATCAACTACTTAAAGCATTTACAAGAAAGAGTGAAAACTTTTGAGGAAAAATCCACAAAGCAAACCATGGAATCTTTAGTGATTTTGAAGAAGTCCCAAGTCTTTGTTGAGGATGAAGGATCGTCGGACGAGATGAGCGGTGGCGGTTCGGACGAGCAGACACTGCCGGAAATCGAAGCAAAAGTGTGTGAGAAATCTGTTCTTTTGAAGGTGTTGTGCCATAGGAATAAAGGGGTGCTAGTAAATCTGCTGACTGAAATAGAGAGGCTCAATCTTTGTGTTACAAATACAAATGTTGCTCAATTTGGAACCTTAGCCCTTGACATCACCATTATTGCTGAAGTAAGTATATATATATATACAAAAAACTTCTTTGGATCGATATTGGTCACTTCGTAATGCAAATATAGGGTCCTTAATTAATTAATTTTTAAATATCTCATGCCATGCAAATGTTACATATATATTAATTTGATGGCTAAACTATATATGTTTGTTGTTTTTAACGTATGATATTGCAGATGGAGCAAGAATTTAATATGACAATCAAAGATTTGATAATACATCTTCAATCTGTTCTTCAACGCTCAAATGAAGGAGATTGAGTGTCTCTGACTCTTTGTGGGATCTGCTGGATTCATCGGCGCGCCATATTCAAAGAGAAGAAGCTTATTTTTCTACGGGGAATTACAACTAATTAGCTTAATTATGCCTATTTTAGATGATGCTGAATTTGTACTTGGAAGGCAATTTGGTACTTGTAATGAAAACTAATTAATTTTTAAATTGTTAATTTTAATCAATTATATTTATTTCACGTTAAATGTTAGCTGATAATTTTAAATATTAATAATAATATGGCAAAATAGCATTTGCATGAAAAAGTTGGGTTCAATAATGTAAGTTAGTTAACCAAAAAAAAAAAAAAAATTTAACGTAAGTTGGTACATAGATAATTAAGATTTCTCCAAAAAGAAATAAAAAAGGAAAGAAAGAGTACATAGATAAGGTACAGATTTTGGACAAATCCTCTCGTGGCTCTCGTGGGGGCCTTTATTGTATAATATAATATCTAATAGTTTACTCAATACCTACACACTATATTAGTATATCATATTTTGTAGTTAAAATTTGCGTGTAATTAAAAATGATTCTTTTATTTTTTAGGAAAGAATAATATTTTATTACGCTGTTCATAATAATAATGCAGTAAATTACATCATAAGAAGGAAGTGTCACTTCAAGAATACGGTGAGCAGAGAAATGACATAAATTTCATGTCTCAAACTAATAAATCGCAGAGAAATTTGCGTGTAGTTAAAAATGATTGTATTTTTTAATTCTAGCTTGATGCCTACACACATTAATTCCATTTTATACTTATAATTGATTCTCTTATATGAATAAAAATTATGTAATAAGAACTAAGAAGACGTCAGTTATAGATATTATATTCTCAAAAAAAAAAAAAGTTATATTTTAAATATAAACATGTCATTATTCTTACTTATAATTCCACAATGGGCATTCTATTATATATATTTTTTGCGTTTGCATGCATGTGCAATGACCTGAACTTCTTGTCCACCTACGTACAAATTCATGGTCGTGCATATGTTTCCTGCCGACTTCTTAAATACTCCATCCGTTTTTTTTATCTGTCACATTTCAGAATTAGTTTTGTTTTTTATTTATCTATCATTTTATATTTTCAATACATCATTTATTATTTTTTTCCTTCTTTACCAATAAAGTATTTATATCTCCAATAAAAAAATACATTTTCAATACCAAAAACTCCTTACCAACAAAGTATTTACATCTCCAATAAAAAATTACATTTCCAATACTATATTTTACACATATTAATTATTTTTTTAATCAGTATGATTCTTCTCTCTGCGACGGATAAAAAAACGGAGGGAGTACGTGAAATGCTCACATGCATGAAGATGACAAATGAAATCTATGAGCAAAATCTTTCTTTCTTTTCCAGGTTGTTTAATTTTCTTTCTTGGTATCAGAGCCTCAACGCCATGGCTGCATCTGGAGTTTTATCTGCAATAATGGCTTCAACAGTAGCTAGCAACATCTCTTATCGGAAACAACTACCTTTAACCGTTTTTCTACCAAAGTGTTCAAAATATGCTTAAGAAGTTGTCAATAAGACTTACCTCAATTGTTAAGATGAGACATTATGATCAAGGGGTCACGGATTTGAGTCACAGTATACATGTGTGGATGTATGGGTTATAGTTATTTAAATGAGGAATTTTGTATCAAGGGAAAAAATGCAAATTTGAGACGGCATTTTTTATATATGTCATGTTTGCTTGAGGCTAGGCTGAATACTGAGTATAAGATGATATGATCCATAGAGTTCAACTTGCGTCCATGAATTCTTATATTTGGAAGAATTTAAAGATAACTCAAGTATCACAAATAAATAAATAATGAACATTTACTCAAACATCTCACGTTATCACACTTTATATATGCAAAAAAACCTAAAATAATAAAAATGATACTCACTCCATCCCATACTCTAATGGCACGTTTGTTACGACGGAATAGAATTGAATTGAATGATTTTTCATTCCATTCCAATGTTTGTGTATGATTATGAGGGATTCCAATTATTGTGTATGATTATGAGGGAATTGAATTGAATGAAATTTTATTCCATTGGAATGAAAAATGCCCATTTTCATTCCTCTCAAAAATGGATGGAATGCGATGGAATAAAATGAAAATCGACAAAACACGTGGGTGGGTGGTAGGGTAGGTGATATGAAGTAGGGTAGGTAGGGTAGGGTAGGGCAGGGGTGTAGGGGTAAGGTAGAGTAGGTGATGGAGTAAGGTAGGTAAGATGAGTAAGGTAGTAAGGTATATGGTGGGGTGGTGGGTAGGGTAGAGATGGGTAAGGTAGGGTAAGGGTGGGTAGGGTCTGGTTGGGTGGGGTGGTGGGTAAGGTAGGGTAAGGTGGGTATGGTAATATAGGGTAGGGTGGTAGGTAAGGTAGGGCAGTGGTGGGTATGGTGCGGTGGTGGGTAGGGTAGGGTAGGGAGGGTGTGATGGGGTTGGGTAGGGTGGTGGGTAGTGTAGGGTGTGTAGTGTAGGGGTAGGGTAAGGTGGGTAGGTAGGGTAAGGGTAGGGGTAGGTAGCATAGATGGTGAGTAAGGTAGGTTGGAGTGGGGTGGTGGGTAAGATATGATAGGGTAGGGTGGGTTAGGTAGGGTAGTGATGGGTGTGGTAGGTAAAGTAGGGTAGGGTAAGGTGGTGGGTAAGGTAGGGTGTGGTGGTGGGTAGGATAGGTAGAGTAGTGGTGGGTAGGGTAGGGTATGGGTAGGTGATGGTGAAGTAGAGTAGGTGGTAGGGTAATGTAGGTAGGATAGGGTGATGGTGGAGTGGGTAAGGTAGGGTGAGTAGGGTAAGGTAGGTAGGTGGTGGGTAGGGTAGCTAGGATGGTGGTGGTGGGTAAGGTAGGGTGGGTAAAGAGGTAGGGTGCAATGGGGTGTGGGGTAGGGCTACCCCACCCCGCCACTTCTACCATATCCTAGCTTTTATTCTATTCTTTAACATCTCAAACGCAGTAATGAAATGAATTTATTTCATTCCTATTGCTTTATTACATTCTTTTCCATTCCTGCGTAACAAACATGTCATAAGTCATTTAGTTTTGTCGTATAATATAAGTTCATTTACTATATAAGTCTTTAAAACATTTATTATATTTTTCATTTTATGTTTATTATATATCTACCCACTCTTTGTAGAAAATATGAGTACAAACTCAGTAGAGGAGGGTCTTATCCATAAAACCTAGGTTATGAAGAAATGAAAATTCATCTCGTAATATGGTTGCTGAAACAATCATAAGTGTCTAATATGTGGAATACTTTAACAATCTCCCTCAAGTGTGGGCATATAAAGAACGTTGGCCACATGACACACAAGACATCTGAAGGACACTATAAGGCCGATAAAATGACTAAAAACTTGTACAATAAAAGGTGTCACAAGACACACGAGGCATATAAAAAGCGACACTATAAGGTCAATGAAAAGGCTCAAAGACTTGCATGAGAAGGAGCCGACTATGGTATCATGTAGAAAATATGAGCTCAAACCAGATATCTGAAGAGGGCCTTGTCTTCAAATCTTAGGGTGTGAGGTGATGAAAGTTCATATTTTAATATGGTGGTGAAAACAATCGCGATTGTCAATGTGAGACACTTTAATATTTTCAATACTTTACAATTACAACATTCATCTCATATAAAGTGTCAACATTTCAAAAAAGTTTTGTCCTATAAAAAGTGTCAATTTAGAAACCAATATATCATTTAATGTTATTTTTCCAAACATACATCTAGCTTAACATTTATTGTTTTATTAATTCATTTCATATTCCAAAGCAAGCATTAATTATAAAATAGGAGTATATATGTCTATTACTATTAAAATACAACACATTAATTGGTTTTCTTAATCTGCGTGAATAGTAAAATATAGACATTTTTTTATGGGACGGTGATAGTATTTCATTAACTGTAAATGGTGTTGTAGAGTTTTATCGTTAAAATTGATGACACTTAACCTTTTTATTTAAACAATATGAAAATCCAAACGGACGTATATATTTTAAAATGAGAGTATTAGATTAAATCTAGATTGTCTTTCCTCTTTCACCACAAATAAAATTGACTTTTTTTTAATGTTGATCTCTGTATTGACTTGTTAAAAAGTAGACTTTGGAAAACTGGATTTTTTTTCTAAAAGAAAAGAAAACTCGATTTTAAAAAACCTCTTTAAAAAATCGAATTATATGTATATGAATAAATCAATGTGATGTCACAACTAAATCAGCAAGCAAACAAACATTTATTAACTAAAGCTCCAACCAAAAATTGTGTTTCAAAGATGTTAACAGCTAATGGAATAAAGAATGTTAGAGATAAAAAAAACACCAGAAAGAAAGGGAAATTCATAAATTCATTATGTAATGAATGAGGTTTGGTAAAAAAATAAATTCCGGAAGAATTAAGTTGGTAAATAAATAGGTACTTCGAGAAAGAAAAAATGAATCGCTGTTTTTTTTTATTTATTTAAAAAATCGTTTTGTTTAAATTAAAAAAAAATAAAAAACACTGTGGCCGGTTGTCGTGCATCAATTTTTTGATTCAAATTTTACAGATCACACAAGAACACAATACAGAATCACCGCGCAGAATCACCGGAATAGTAGCTCCTCCTCCAGTATTCAGATTCAGTTTCAGATTCAGTTTCCAGTTTATAATAATGTCAGATGAAGAAGACACTATAGATAGCAACGAATTGAATCACGACCAAAAGCTCGAAATCGCCAAATGGTTTCTCCTCAACGCTCCGGCCGGCGAAATCCAATACGTTGCCAAAGGTCCTTTTTTTTCTTCTTCTTTTTAGTAATCCCGTTTATTTAATTGCTATGTTCGTGATTAATATAGGATGTTCACATTGTTGATTTTGCTTTATTTATTTATTTGTTCATTTGGTGTACAGATATTAAAACGATTTTGAAGGATGAATTTGTGTATGAAGAAGCTGCTGCTGAAGCATTTCCTTTGTACAACAAATCTCACATGATTTGCCTTCAATTTCCTGATCGAAGTGGCGAAGTATTGCTCTCTATTTTTATTTATTTATATTATTTTTTTGGGGTCTAATTTTCGATTAAGTTGCTGATTATGGTGATTCCTCGATGTTCTGGATTGTGTTAAGGACGTTTGGATTTTATTTGAATTATTTTTGCAGGTTTTGGTTACATCATATAGTGAAGTGAGTGAGAATGAGTATCTTGACCCTAGGACTGCTCAGGTTGCAGTTGTTGACCATATTAAGCAAGTGAGTTAAATTCTTTCTTAAAACATTCAATGCATTTTTTTCTCCCTATTTCATAGACTCAGTTCCTTGACTTCTGATATGTTTGGATAACCGCATTAATTAAAAATTCCACATCCAAGGTCATCAAACAAGTACCAGATCACATGTAAGATGCATGAACAATATGATTTTTGAGATAAACTATGTAATGATAATTGGTGGATGTTAATGAATACTTTTAGCACTTGAGTGTTTTTCTCTTGATCCATATAAAGGTTGATCTGTTGGCCTTTCGTAGAGATTTGCTTGAGTGCGCTTGGTAGTACATATAAAGTTATGCATTTGTAGCCATGATATCCTAGCAAAAAAGCTGATTGATGGGACTTATGTAGCATAACTAGGGATGCTTCGTTGTATATCTACAGATAAGTTTCATGAAAATGGCAGTGTTGTATAATGCTCTTAATTGCAATCGATTTTTTTTCCTTTTCTGTCAGATTATTGGTGCAGAAATGGGTGACAAAATAGGTAGTGGACTAATGTTAGTTAAATGCACTTGAAACTAAAACCTTTGATTCTCACATACTTATTTTCAAGTAACCAGTATTAGGATATTGGTTACAACCAAGGTGTAGGAAAGAGCTGTTAGAGATGACCCCACTAACAATTCAGTTCTCAATGGAGAAGTTACCCCACCTACAATGTGAACAAGATATCAAAATTTAGATCTGTTGCATAAGTAGAATTGCGCCTTATTTATTTATTTTGCCTTTTTTGTGCTATCTACTTCCTTCGAAAGCAAAAATGCTTCAAAGATCTGACGAAATCTTCCCTCCGTATGCCATTTGTTTTACAATATTATAGCTTCTCTCTTCATGACTAAATGGACACTTAGTTAAGTTTTTACTCTCGGCTATGTTTTCTTTTCCTTTTTGTTTCCTTTGCCATTATTTCTTGAGAGTTAGACCTTTAAGGTTGAAACAAACAATTTGTCTAATGAAATTATATTAAAATACCTCTCTTTCTTAAAGTTTAAAGAGGATTCAGACGGGGCTTTTTTTGTTTGCACATCTAGATGGATCTTTAGTTGTGTGTGCGCTTCACTTGAATGTTGAATTTATCATCATTTGATTATCATTCATTTTGCACACACCCCCCCTGCCCTGCCCTCTAATTAATCATTTTGTGATTTTACCTATGTCTTTGTCTTGTCTACAAACATTCATGTTTGCTTTTGTTTAGCACTGTCAACATTGTGATAAATGTGTAGGCATGCACAGAAGTCAGACCAGCAACTGATGAAGAGCTTTCATCTGCCTACATTGAAGACTATAGGTACCTTTCTTTTCCTTACTCCATTATGTTGGAATTTATTTATGTTTTACAGGTGAATCATTAAAAATGTTACATGTATTGGCTGTTAAGAGGATTAGAGTCATTACAGAGCACTCAATCAAACCTTCTTTGCAATGATTGAGTGCATTTTAATAGCCCATGTCCACAATTATCCCTATGCACGATCCTCTATAATCTATAGTATGATTCCAAATGAGATAATGCAATATATATCTGAAAAACGCCGTATATTGGGATTTCAATTGAGATAGGTGGGGAGGTTGCATAATGTTGCATTAGTCCTGTCCTCGAGTCTTTTTTTATCTGGTTCTGCTTCAAGATGCTGCAGTTTGTTAAAGTTTGACGTTCTACAAGAACTGTATGTGTTTAACAAAAGATTACTGTTGAAGCTGTAGCTAGTTGGTGACTAGGACATTATTGTGGGCCAACAGATGTGGAGTCTAAACACAAACGTGATATTTTCATGATGTTTTACCCTCTAATTCATATTGTTCTTGATGTCCCAACTTTCGTTCATGTAACTTCACTTCCCTTTCTTGTTGTTGAATTGTTTAGCATCCTTTCATCACGATAAAGTTCCCGTTGAATGTTATCAGAGTGGCTAAGACATTGTTGTCGGCCAACAGATGTGGAGTCTATACACAAACGTGATATTTTCATGATGTTTTACCCTCTAATTCGTATTGTTCTTGGTGTCTCAACTTTCGTTCATGTAACTTCACTTTCCTTTCTTGATGTTGAATTGTCTAGCATCCTTTCATCATGATGAAGTTCCCTTTGGATGTTTTTCAGAGTGTAGCCCTAAATAGTACGTTTAAACTTCTACATACCGTCAACATCTTCCAATATTGTTACTTTCATGGTGTTTATTGGCAGGTGTGCCCTGGATGCAGAAATTACCAAGTATGTTGGTGAAGCTTATCCAAAAGGAGTATGTGCAGTTTACTGTACTGATGGAAAGGATGTGGAAGAGCCAGGATGTGAATTTCAATTTGTTGTAGTGATATCAGCATCTAGACTTAGCCCTCAGAATTTTTGGTGAGTCAGTTTCAACCATAACCAATCCTTCTGAGATCTGATAATATCAAAACACAAGCAATTTTGAGAACTGGTGAAACACTTTCTGCATCTTGATCATGCCTCTGACTGACTTTGTTTGTACTAGTCAATAGTGTAATCTGGCCAATGAAACTTGTTTGCAAGGCCCTGATGGGCGGAAATCTTTCACTTATTTTCCACCCTTAATCCAAAGTTCATACTTTCTGCATTCACAATGACTGCAACAAACAACAACTAAGATATACACAAGGATTGCAGTGCAGTTTGAGAATCGGTCCGAGATTATGGGAATTATTTGGCAATGCTGCTTTTATTGAGGAAGCTGTCTTAGTATATAGGAACAACTAAAGAAAACAAAATGTAACTAGTACCCATAAACGCAAGACCGCAACACCCCCCCACTCCCCCTCCTTTTTTTTCCAATCCCACCTCTTATTCCTTTGGTGTATCTAAGAAGTTCATCATCTGGGTGCTAGACGCACTTTCTTATTTACTCATCTAGACAGGTCTACAGCTGTTAAGGCATTATTAGTGCATCAACATGCACGGTTAAGTAGATTATTTGTGAGCTGGACAAGAAACTGATTCCTTCATTCTTATATTTGAGGCAAGTGTATGGATTGAGAAAAATCATTGGGCATGGTTTAATGTTGTTGACAACTAGTTTCCGCTTTGTGGTCTATTTATTGGTAGCTGGTTTGACTATACTGGATTTGGTATTCCTTATTTCTTCAGCCCTATTTTTTGAATCCCCGTAATTCATCTGAAATGAAACACATAAACATAAATTGCTGACTCCCGTCTTTCTGCTTTGCTGTTGTATATGTTGTACAGCAATGGAAGTTGGCGTTCTGTGTGGAGCATGACATTCAAGTATGAGCCACAGTATGTCGAATTAAGAGGCAAATTGCAGGTACACTCATTGCACAATCCATCAACAATTTGACGGGAATTCTGATTGCATGATATAGGATATCCTGGATAATCTGGTAATGTATTTTGATTTCTTGTGCGGTGTTTTCCGGTTAAGGTAGGGGCCCACTACTTTGAAGAGGGAAATGTCCAGTTAGACGCGCAACATGAATGCAAAGACACTACTACATTTCAGGTCAGGGGGAGAGCTATTCCAGTTTGGAACCATCACTTTTTCTATAGTAGTTGTGTTAAGCATTCAGAATTCCATTTAACGTTTAGTTGCTTTTGGCAGACGGCGGATGAGTCTGCAGTTTCATTGGCAAACATGATTCGTCATCACGAGACAGAGTTTCTCAATTCTCTACAGGTCTTTTTTAACTTTCCTTTCATTTTCCATTCAAATGTAATTTTTGCATTTTGTAGTTTCTCATGGTGCGGTATTGATTGGACAGAAATCATATCAGAATTTGCCTGATACCACCTTCAAGGTATATATTCTTCTCTTTAGCTATATTTTTTGGTTAGTTTCTTGATAAGTTCTGGTACATTTTCAACAAAGATCACTTGAAGTATACCGTAAATGGTTGTAAATCTGTATTTTAGAGATTACGGTCTATAAAAAACACAAGGGCATCACTTCAGATACTCTATTTTTATGTGTAAAATAGAGATTTTATATATGTTGCCCCGTGTATCTTTCCTATTTCAGGACCTGCGAAGAAAGCTTCCAGTCACACGCACATTATTCGGATGGAACAACACAAAGCAATTCAGCTTGACAAGAGAGATATCAAACGAACTTGGAATCGGGAAATAGTTTGGGTTCTATGCATATATGCAGCATGCCTGTTGTTTTGAGTTTTTTTCCTTTCTTTTTGCATGAAGAAACTGATAGATACATATCACTGTAGAAAAGCTTGAATTGAAAGAGGGAAATCGTAGAAGAGCAACCTAGAATACAACAGTGATTTTGCAGAGAGAATCACGCAAAATGCAATGTACAAACGAGTATATACATACGATTTCAGTTGATCTATTCTTGCTAGCTCAATGATCTCCAAGAAAATGCTTTTGGGTTTCTAAATTAGTCATTGTGTCATCTAGCTTCAAAACATGATCCGCCTGCAGGAAATCAAGCCAACACAAATCAATAAAATGGAGCAAGTCCTTAGAGCAACATGATGGAACAAGATAAATTCAATAATTCACCAACACATAATATTAACAACAAACACATGTACTGGTATAAGTATCTAAAACAACAGAAGCAAAAAGTAAAAAAAAAAATGTCTTTTTCGTTACAATACCCCTACGAATACCAGGTACACAACATTTCTTATAACCACATCACATTATTGAATCTCTCAAGGAAGACAAAGGGCACCATTAGTTTGCAGCCACAGGATTACCCGCTGCAATGCCACCAGAGTTAGCATCAATGGCAGGATCAACATTATCGTCGCTAAAAAGCTTTGCTATCTTCTCAGTAGGCACCAATGGAAGATAAGATGCAACTGTAAAACCCTTCTCAGCACCTTTTTGAACAGTCAAGTTGTACCTCTCGGAAACATAAGAAGCTGCCGGAACAACGGCTTGAGCCACTTGAGGAAAGATTGGGAGCTTGTTTAACGAACGCCATGTGGACACAGCATACTTCTCAGCTGTTGGCTCGTATTTTGAGTAAAGCTCCTTTGCAGTTGGTTCATACTTGATATATACACTCTTTGCAGTTCCGATTACACCTGTGTTCTTAACCTCTGAGGCAATAGACCGAACAGCTTCAGGGGCCTTTTGAGCTGCTGAGAATGCTTGAAATGATGCCTGCTTTAGAACTGGTGGAACAGTGCTTTCCACCTTGGTCACTGATTCATCAACCTTCATAAAATTGTGAAAAGATATTAATTAGATTCTTCAAGCTCACTATATAAATTCATACACCTTCTTTAATGGCACCACGGTGTTTTTTTTCGTGGCACTACACCAAAACCAATCAACCGGCAAAAAAGTTGATTCTCGTATCAAGAATCAAATTTCAACCGTAGAAAGGCTGAGAATCAAGATTCATAGGTTGTCTTTAATGGCACCACGGAGTTTCTACCATGGCGCTACACAAAAAAACAATCAACACGTAGAAAGTCTCAATTATCAACTTTCAACCCTAGAATCGAATTTCAACCCTAGAAATTGCCACATTGATTATGTCGATTGTCATTGTGATTTCACAATAGTAGATGGTGCCACTAAAAAGCCCAAAATTCCAAACATCTGCCAATAGTTTTCTTTCCAACATTCAAAATACTACTGTATAAGATGATCAAGCAGAGATTATCATTCGACATGAACAAAACATCCGTTAATCACAATAAAGGTGCGAAATCGATGCAATTAACAAAATCCCCAAACCAATTAGGCCAAAAGAACGCACACGCATCCAATGAATGAATTACCTTCTGGTCAACAAACTTGAGGAAATCAATGGGGACATCATGGAATTTCTCATAAACAGGGCCGACAACTTTCTTGACAGTGCCTTCAACTGATTCAACCCCGGGCTTCATGGGGCCGGAATTCTCCTTTGCATACTCGTAAAGCTTGGCAAAATAGAGCACCGATTGCAAAGCTGTAACTTGCACGATTTCCAGATACTTCAAATCCTTCTTCTCATCGCTCTGCTGCTCCTTCAATACGGAAATACATAAACGAAAATAAATAAATAAAGCCCTAGAATCCTAAAATCACAAAAAATAAATACCATAATTAAAACAGAAATAATCGGAAAATGCAGGAAGGAATTTAGATGGTACCACTTGGGGATGGGTTATCTGTTCATCAACTGCTGCCATTATTGAAGGAACGGAAATTGCGAGTAAAATTGAGAAATGAAAGCGATCGAAATTGGAAAATAGAGATGAAAGTGATATATTGGGAGAAATTGAGTACCGCATATATATATATAGGTGAATGAAACTTAGACGCGTGAAGGTGACGTTCTTCTAGAAAGGAAAGGAAGGGAAGGGAAGGGCATTACTGCTGGCAGGTGAAGAAACTCCGCGCTGCTTTGCCGTTTAACTTGGCGGTTAATTTGCTTCGCGTTTTTTTTGCCTTTTATTTATTTATTTACTTTTAAATTGGGCCAATTATTTAAAAGGATTGATTTTCAATTTATTATGGGTGATAGGACACCTTGAAATCTTATTTAGTTATAAGGACATTCTAATTTTAAGAATGAAACTTATTTAGTTATAAGGACATTCTAATTTCAAGTGGATAAAGAGGAAGAATGAAAAAAATAAAGGAGGAAAAAAAAAAACGTTCAAAGTAATAATAATAAAAAAAAACATAACAAAACAAAACAAAAACAAAAAAAAAATTACTGTGCGTGGTTTTTTTTTTTTTTTTGTTTTTTTTTTTAATTTATAATTCACCATATTTCTAAAAGTCATAAATTTTGATCTAAAACTCGGATCATTATAAGTTTTTCACTAAAATTCATATTTTTTAAATCTTCTTTATTCTAAAATCAAATTTGATATTTTTAGAATAAATTTCATAAAATCAATTTTTTTCTTCATAAAAATCGACGCGTGACGTATTGATCACCGTATGCATTGACCACCTACCCGGATGCATTGGCCACGGGATCCATTAACCATCCCGACGCATTCACCGCCGCGATTCATTGGCTACCATGATGTATTGACCGCGATCCATTGACAACCTTGATCAAATGACATCTCATTGTAGCGATTTATGAAATGACGTCTCATTGTAGCGATTTATCGCAGTGACTTCTTATTGTAGCGATCTATGCGGTGATGTCTTATTGTATCGAATTACGACCGACGTGTTATTGTAACGATTTATGCAAATGGCGTGTTATTGTAATAATTTATGCATACATTTGGTTGTAAAATATGCATTTAAACAAAAAAGAAAAAGAAATACAGTTATTTTACAAAGTTATCGAAAATTTAAACCAACACTAATCAAATAAACCAACATCAATCAAATATTTAAAGATAACAAAGAAATAAAGTTACTTTACAAAGTTATCAAATGTGTGTATCAAGTTGTATATGCGGTGACATCAATATCATTGCATCGCTTATCTAATTAGAAATCTGATCATCAATGTCATCGCTTGAGACATCAATGCCATACGCGCAAAAGTCATCAATGTCCCTGCATAAGTCGTCAATGTCATCTGCGATAAAACCTAACAATCTGCATCGATCGACTCTGCTCTTGTTTTGCATTTCTCCAAATGTGGAGCTTTTAATATGGATAGAATTACAAGTTTGGTGAAACTACAAAAGACTCTTCACTATGACTTCTTGTAATGGCCACACGTTGTTTGTGCCCTCCACGATAATTGGATTCATTGTGGAATCCTCAATTCTTTAACACGATCTTGAATAATTTGACGATCTTGTTTAGCTTAATGTCCTCGTATCATTCATCAATGTCGCTGCGATCGGACATCAATGTCCTCGCATCGACATCAATGTCCATGCATCAAACATCAATGTCACCGCATAAGTCATCAATGTCCTTGTATCGACATCAATCGCCATGCATAAGTCATCAATCGCCATCGCTTCTTGAGACATTAATGTCATCAGATCTAAAAAAAAAAAAAAACAAACAAAGCATCGCCCAATTTCAGTGGCTTCATCTTCTTTTTTTTTTTTTTTTTTTTTTTTTCATTTCAAAGCTTTTTTTTCTTTTTTTCTTTTCTTTTTCTTCTTTCGTTTTTTTTTCCTTCCTTCCTTTTTCTTCTTTATCCACTTGAAATTAGAATGTCCTTATAACTAAATAAGTTTCCTTCTTAAAATTAGAATGTCCTTATAACTAAATAAAATTTCGGAATGTCCTAAATGATCATTAATTCTCTAACGACGGCCTTATAACTAATTTGCACTTTTAAATTTTAGAGTGTTATTGAAATTAATCTTCTTTATCTAAATGGACACATACACATTATCTTTCCACCATACTAATAAGTGTTAATTGATTTGATTTGAGGAAGCTTTGTTTTAAGTTTCTCTCTGTATATGATTTTTTAATGATGAAGAAGACTCGCTATAAGTGTTCATTCATTAGATTTGAGGCACTTTTGTTTGAAGGTCCTCTCTCGAAATGATTTTATAATGATGAAGAAGACTCTACAGCGAAATACATAAAGTTGAAACACAAACAAGTCAAGTCAAGAATGGTTGTTACACATGTTATTATTTGTCAAATTTAACTGATGCACTGCTGTGTAGCTTAGTAGGCAGCCACAACAGGTGCATAGATTGATTCAGAGATAACATACCCTTCATAAAAGGGTCTGTTTAGACGAGCAAATACGTAGGACGACAATTTCCGACATGCTTCACAAAAGAAAACGAAATAGGAAATAATAAGATCCAAGAATTGAAAGATGGTCAGATAAACAACCAAAGACCAAGAGATCCTTTAGAGTGGAATAAAGGTGAAAAATGCATGACAAACAATCACTCACTCGCCTGCCATGATGACGAGGGAGAAGAACCTTAAAGTGATAGTTTCCTTCAAACCACAGTAGATCGCAAGTAACTTGATGAGGAATTAAATTAAGGGAAATTAATTAAATGTCACTAGACTCCATCAACGTGCCTTGGAAAAAAAGCATGAAGGAGATGCCCTTCGTAATCTAAGAACAAATTGCTCATAACAATCGAACCTCCATCACATGAAGCATCCACGTTACATTTAATCATTCTCGATTGGGGACGAGAGACCCTGAGTCTGGATGAGCAGCAGTCGGGGAACGCACTTTTTTGTTCTTTCCCTCATGAACCGCACCTCCCATTTCTCATTATTAACACGAAGAAGAGTCTCACCCAACATTCCAACAACCATTTAGACATCACTAAAGAAAGTGTTTAATGCAGGGCTACACCGAAAGGGCTTATAGACGATGATGTCACGGACGATTAGGAACTCTAGAAGACGAAGCATCGAAGATGACGTACGGTCGTAGCTACCAGTGCCTCCTTTTTATCTCCTTAACAACACAAGAAGCACTTACCAGTACCTCCTCATTATCTACACAGTTTATTATGCAGTTTATGTTGGATACAGCAGACATTTTAAGAGTTAAAATGGGATTGGTTATGATGGAGTATTATATAGTGTTTAGAATACTGGATACCGAGGATACAGCTCGTTGCTTCGTGTCAATTGGACCAACACTTTGGTCGAAGTTGTATCATCGAAGACAATTGCGGTTACTGTGAGCACCGTAACCACACAATATCGTCTTAAGGACAGAATGCTCAACCCACCACGAGTCTTTGTTAGGTTTGTGTATTATTATCGTTATTGCATTTTCTGTAAAGCATGTTCACAGTTTAGGTTAACAGAGAGATTATTTTTCCAACAGTTTAGCCTGTCAAGACGCAACAAAACCAGCAAAATTGATATATTTAATTAACCTCAAGAACAGGATTTAGAGAAAATTGAGCAAGCACAAACCTTAAAAACTGGAACAAATCCTTACACCGCCAGACATACATGATCAATCAACCATAATATTGCATCTAAAACAACAGAATTATACAGTACAAGACCACGTCTTTTTCGCTACAATACCCCATGGATACTAGCTACACAACATTTCTTATAAATACTGTCACATTATTGAATCTCAAGGAAGACAAGGGCACCATTAGTTCGCAGCAACAGGGGCGGCGGTCAAAGCAGGATCAACCGCATCCTCGTTAAAAAGCTTTGCAATCTTGTCGGTAGGCACTAATGGAAGATAAGATGCAACCGTAAAACCCTTCTCTGCACCTTTTTGAACAGTCAAGTTGTACTGCTCAGAAACATAAGAAGCTGCCGGAACCACGGCTTGAGCCACTTGAGGAAAGATTGGGAGCTTGTTTAGAGAACGCCACGTGGACACAGCATACTTCTCGGCTGTTGGCTCGTATTTAGAGTAAAGCTCCTTTGCAGTTGGTTCATACTTGATATATACACCCTTTGCAGTTCCGATTACACCTGTATTCTTAACCTCTGAGGCAATAGATCGAACAGCTTCAGGGGCCTTCTGAGCAGCTGAGAATGCTTGAGATGATGCCTGCTTTAGAGCTGGTGGAACAGTGTTTTCCACCTTGGTCACTGATTCATCAACCTTCATAAAAATTGGGAAAAGATATTAATTAGATTCTTCAAGTTCATAAGATGAATTCATAGGCCGTCTTTAATGTCACCATGGAGTTTCTACCATGGCACTACACAAAAAACAATCAACTCGTAGAAAGTCGATTCTCAGCTCAATTATCGACTTTCAACCCTAGAATCGACAGGCAAGAATCGAATTTCAACCCGAGCTTTAGCTCAAGAACCGATTTTCAACCCAACTGTGATAGTCATTCTCGGTTGTGAAAAAGTAGATTGTCACATTGATTCTGTTGATTGTCTTAGTGACTCCACAACAGGAGAATGTGTGTGCCCAAATTCATAACATCTGTAAATAATTTTCTTTCCAAAATTCAAAATGCTATCTATAAAAGATGATCAAGCGCAGATTATCATTTGACATGAACAAAACAAGTGTTAATCAGAATAAAGGTGCGCATATTGATGCAATTAACAAAACCCCCAAATTAATTAATTAGGGCAAAAGAAGACACAAGCATCCAATGAATAAAGTACCTTCTGGTCAACAAACTTGAGGAAATCAATAGGCACATCATGGTATTTCTGATAAACAGGGCCGACAACTTTCTTTACAGTGCCTTCAACTGATTGAACACCGGGCTTCATAGGGCCAGAATTCTCCTTTGCATACTCATAAAGCTTCGCAAAATAGAGCACCGATTGCAAAGCTGTAACTTGCACGATTTCCAGATACTTCAAATCCTTCTCATTACTCGCCTCCTTCATTTAAGAAATACCATAAACGAAAAAAATAATTAAATAGTGCCCATAAATCAAACAACACAGAATTAGTAATAATCGGGATTAATTCACGAAGAAATTTAGATGTTTACAACTTGGGGATGGGTTATCTGACTCTGATCAACAGCTGCCATACTTGAATGAAGGGAACTTTTGTGAGTATAAAACTGAGAATCGAAAACGATCGAAATAGGAAATTAGAGATGAAGATGATTTACTGGAATAGAGAAATTGAATAGGAATATATAGGAAATGAAACTTAGACGCGTTGAGGTTCTCGATTTTAACGGAAATGCGATTCACGATTGAGTAGTCGTGAAGAAACTCCACGCTGTTTGATGTTGTACCTTGGCGATTAAGTTGTTTGTTTCCTTTTGCATTTCAATCCCGTCGGATCAAGAATTTGTTTAAGCGGTGTAATTGGAGTTTAAAATTATATTTTTATCTAAAAATTTATTTCAGTAGTGTAGCGGACCTGAGAATGCATTTTTTAATAACAAAACAACGATATTTAACAACAAAATTATATAGTTTTAATAACAAAAAAATTGGATTTCAATGAAGTCACGTGACCCATCCTATCCAATGCAGATCCGCCTCTGATTTCAATCAAAATGAACAAGATAGGTTTAAGCCTACTCCATTCGTTTCTATTTAATTATCGTAGTTGCCAAAAATATATATACATTTTTATTTATCTTAGTTATATTTCTAAAATATTATTTATTTATTGTGTTTTTCTAAATATACTTTTTTTTATTATTAAGGATTGAGAGAGTTTTTTTTAAATATTTTTTATTATTAATTTTGAAAACCTTTTTATTTTATAAAAGGGCAAACCTCACAAGGCCGAGGTTCATAGCCGAAAAAAATGCAAAAAAGGAAAGAAAAAAAAACGCATGGTTGTCGCCGTATAGATCTGGATAGGAAAAAAAGTCGACTCCACAAAAATCACAAAAATGTAATAGATATTTAGACAAAATTAAACACTAATAATATTTGTAGAATATCATCGTATTTGTAGTAGCTCTTGTTTCGCCTTGTCGTTACTTCTTGATGGGATGCCTCTCGCCAAGTAGTCTTCATTCTCGGATGCCTCCGTCCATTCTTCATAATTGTCATAGGATTTTGAATTTGAAGTCGCTTTGATTCTTTATCCGAGGCGTCAAGTTGATCTTTTATTTTATCTATATCGAAATTTGCATGCAAATTTATCATGTTGATACGAGCGTTTCTTGGCGGTGTCTTGTATTTCTTTCTAGCTCGTCCTTTCTTTTTTGTAACAGCATCAGGTTCACTTTCCCCCCTTTCAAAGCCGACTAAAGGTAGGTAGGGGTCGGGGCCTTCGAAGTAGCACCCTGAATTAATCAGAGGGGTTCTTGGGTCTTTTTTTGTAATGTCAGAATTTATCGAGTCGGGTATAACCCCGGAAACGTCAAAACGGGCCTGCAAGGTGGAGTGGAAAGCTCTTAAGCTGTCATGCGAAATCTGATTCCCAGTCCTAGTATTCTTCGAAACCGGAGCACTGTGTTGTCCATTTTCAATCTGATTATGTATCTTCTTCTTCAGGTATTCAAATGATTTGGTACTAGGATCCAAAGCCACGGTCCCCTTAACAATCATAGGTTCCCTAATGCCATGAGAGAGTGAAAATATTAATTATATTGAAAATTGTTATTGTCATTTTGATGTAAAATCGTACTATTAACTCATCTTTTTAATTTGTGTGTTTTGCGACTGCGACAGCTAAATAAGAACGGGTTGAGTACATATGACCACTTACAGGTATGTAATGAAGCCAATACGACTTAAAGTAGTGGCAAAAGTAAAGTCCTAGAGGTGGTCAGTTTGGGGAAGTTTATCACACAGATCTCCACACGCGGTGCAGATGAAAACATCTGACCACACACAGATTTAATTATGTATTTACACTGTATGGTTCTGATCGTTTCACCCGTCACTTCACCTCAAATTACTTCACCACACGATAACTTCCCGTCAGTTTGAGTCTTTTCGGAATAATAGTGTGTTAGTTATATAAATGAATTTTTTTATAATATAACCGTTGTGTAAAGGTTTACCAAGTGGCATGAATTACAACCATCTATTTCCAACCTCTCACACATGGAAAAAAATATATTATGTGAAAGAGAATAAAAATGAGAGACTCTAATGTATGTCACTTGGTATAATCTTCTTACAACAGTTGCACCATAAAATATTTCCTAATAAAGTCACTAATAATTGGTAACACGTTGAGTGGTGAGGGGTGGGATAGATGACCAAATGAATACAGTGGTAGAATGGGTGTGTGAAAGTGTGAGGGTGTGCGTATGGTGGCCGGGGGTGATTTAGGATAGTAGCGTTGGACTGATGGGTGAGATGGTAGGGGTTGTAGGGTGGTAAGACCGGTGGATAGGGTCAACGTGGTCCAGTTTGATCAATTTTCATGTGTATACAAAATTAATTCATTTATACGGATTCCAATTTTGTAAACGGAAATTATATTGTAGCACTTGTTTTGGATGTGCCTTAGAAATATTCTACCTTGCAAAGCAAATATTTCTAACAGACTTGTCTCTTTTGAGTCTGTTGATCACATACTTATTATATAGTTGTGTTGAGGCAAATAGATTTTTGGTATATTTCTCCTATCACTTTGATGACCCATCTTTTTTGTCTGACCACTTGGTGGACTGCTATAACTTCACACAAAGATGTTAATGCTAGTATGAGGGATAAAATTTGTCAAACTAGCCACATCTTTTGGCACTTGTGGAAGGCTAGAAACGATCGGGTGTTTAACAGGGAACATAGTTGATGCAAATGCGGTCGTCTAGGATGCACGGATACGGATACATGGATACGAACGCGGATACGGAATACGCAGATACGTGATTTTACGGAAATATAGGATATGGGTACGGGGTGTATTTGTAATAATAAAAATTAAAATACAAGGACTAAACTATAAATAATTAAAATAAAATGACTATATATGTATATGTATGTATGTACGTCTCTCTCTCTCTCTCTCTCTCTCTCTCTCTCTCTATATATATATATATATATATATATATATATATATATATGTATGTATATATGTATGTATGTATACATATTAAGGTTCAAATTCATTCTTTAAGTATCATGTGTTCTTCGGATACTCGTATTTGTAGTCATGATACGTGTATCCTGACATCCTGTAAATTATCCAACTTTTGAAAATTACAATTTGGCCCAGATACGCATCCAACAGAGGAGTATGGGTATCCGACACGTATCGGATACGGGAACCTGGATTATATATCACAATGTTAATGTCTATGATGCTTCTGTTAATTTCTCATACTGCTAATAAGAAGGAATGCTGATCGATTTAATTATGAATGATTTATTTCATGCAGAATTCTCCATGTCAATAGGAGGAAGTTGAATGTAATTAGTCATAGTATTGCTGCTTTTCTCAAAAAAAAAAAAAAAAAACTTGCTAATCCAGTCATCTGTAATGGATCTTTCCTCATTTGGGTCAACTCTTTAATTCAGGTTGAGGAAAAAATTAGAAAGTCAATGGTATGTAATCCCTGTTTATTTGCAATGAATTATTTCGTTTCGGAAAAAAGAAAAAGAAAAAGAATTACAATCACATCACAAAGGTTCATCAGAAATGTTCGACCAATAATAGATGCCAAAGTAATAGTATTTAGAAAGAAAAAAGTGTATGGATTCTAAAAATTAAGTATCATCTTTAACATAAAACAATGAACACCACCGTTGTCTGTTGGGAAACATCATCACACCCCAACTTATTGTATACTAAACAATAATTCGAGAGAAAACTATCATCTTTTTGAATACTATACAGTATACAGTATACACACAAGAAAGAAAAAAACACTTAAATGAAAACTCAACAGACAGACAAGAGATTAAGATTTGGATCATGTTTCACAATCATTCAATCACAAAGAATGACGTAATATCGTTTTTGCAGATTACGATAGTTAATATCGTGATTAATAACGTAAAAGTATTTTAAGTTATTCGTTATGATTGAGTGATTACGACACTAATACAACCATTAAGATACAACGGATCACATAATCATATTTTCTACCTCTGATGAAATTATATCATCGTTAATACATCATTGTTATTAAGGGTAGAAAATATGATACGTGTCACCGCTCTAACACAATAGTTATGCCTCAACGTTACTTAGTCTAGCATCTCCCATAAAATAATTAACTCCGGCACCGTGTGATAGCACTGCAACCACGTGTGTACGGATTCGCCGGCGAGCCAGCTTGGCAGTTGTAGTATGACTGGCCACGTAAGGAACATGGTACAGTATTCCTCTGCAGCGCAGCGTAGCTGATGTAGCGTGTGGTTGCTAGAATCCGCCGGCTGGATTCCGAGTCCAGCTCGAACTCCTCCTCTTCCCCGTCGGCCATCATGCATTCCGCCACCGTCCCACGGCAACCGCCGGATCTATTCGGCATCATCATCCAGTCCATCTGGGATCCTCCATTGAAGTCTAATTCGCCACTTGCAGAAGCTGTTGAAATCACCGAAACAACAACGATCATACAGAGTGCGAAAAGAATTGAAAGCCTGGAAGAAGAAGAAGGTGCCATTGATAACCGAAGTTATTTGTTTTTTTGGTCTCTTTTCTAATGAAATATGCTTGAGTTTTAGTTCTCTTTGAGGAAATTGAATGCCATTTTATAATGAAGTGCCACTTGCGTTTAAATAATAACATATGTATTCCAATTCAATATGCACAATTTTTTAAATTTGGTCGTATGAGGTGATGATGATGGTTAACCAAATGGATATATTTTAGTTTTCGATATACCGGATTGGAATGGGGCGTACTGTTTCAACCATAGGCGCTATAATCTGGCCCATCAACACAGATAATGGGCTTTACCTCACGTCAGCCGCCTCAAGCTTCTTCTAGCAGCGACATCAAGCTTCCTCTAGCCGCTAGCTACAAACCGGGGCTCGTCCGCCAACAAGAAGTTCGGACCCATTCTCTCCACGTGTGATTCCTACCTATATACTTAAGGCACGCAGACGAATCATTTGCTCGCCGACCATACTTCTCATTGCTCGACCATACTTCTCGCTACTCATTTGCTCGTCAAGCTTATCCGGTGGCCAATCCACCGGCAACGCTTATACTGGTTGCTAGACACTTGTATTGCATGCATGCTTAACTTAGCTATATACTCTCGGTTTGTCTTGTCGATAAACAGGAAACCGACTTACTTTTTAGCTTTATATATATATGGGATCACATTGTAATAAAGAGGATTCTCTCTCAAACTTTAACTATAAATCTAATACAAGCGAAACTCGCCAACTTGTCGATCGATTAACTTGTTCATCTTACAAACCGATCCGGCAAATTTTGTTCTTACTCGCCACCCTAACCACACCGGAGAAATCATTCATATCACCTTATACCCTCAAGATAAACATCATTATCGCAAGAAAACGGTGTTCCACGCAACATCGATTGGCTCGTTATCGGAACATCACTATCATTCAAAGATTCAAGGGCTACTTACTCCACCACAAAGACGATTTCACGGTGTCTCAGCGAAGTCATCATCATCTACAGCCTGTCGCTCAACTTGCACAGAGGAGATCATCAACTTCATTGCAAACTCGCATTTGAGTCCATCTAAAATACCAGGTTGGTTTACGATCTTTCGCGGTTTGAGATCTTCGAGTAAGGAAAGATCGGTCATCTTTTAGTTGTAAATAGCCTGGGAGATACAAACGCTTGTTACCTTATATTCTCGAAGTCGAGGAAAAATACCCGCCCAAAAATCATAAGTCATGGTCGGGCGGAAAAACATGAACCCGCAACACCGCTAAGGCGGCCATCGGGATCGCCACGTGGAGCGAGCACGCCCGTGGAGAGGCTAGCCGGGAAGGTTATGTCGGATGATGGGCGGATGTCAACCCGCGCTCACAACCGACATGCGAGCATACATACGGAAATGACTAAAGCCCGTGAAATACACGAGAAGCGGTTAGGAAAAGCAAGGAAAAGGAATCGCGGGGACATCCAACCCAGCTAACGAACAAGAAGCTATTTTAGCCGGGGGAGCTCCCCCACAACAAGATACATATAAAATAGCTTTGCAAGCGCACATGGAATATGTTGAAGAAATGCGGGAGGGAAATGCACTACTCATTGCGTAAGGATTACCTCCTCGGTCAATCCAGTAAATTCAACCCTCCTCAACCCGCACAAACCGAGATTCAGCCCACATTCATTCCTTCAAAAATGGTTCGACCACAAATGATCGAAATAGAGAGAGAGTAGTCATGCAACCTCACATCCTGAGAGGGTAGGAAATCGCACTTGGTAGGCGGGGCCCGCGATCGACGATCGCGTGCGCCCCAGATGCGACCAAGGAACACTCGGCGAGTTCGCACCCGCTTGGAAGGACAGGGGGACTCGGAAATTGAAGAAAGTTATGTTGCGCTCCCACCTCAACCCCCAAATCAGGAAGAGATAGGCATCATGAAAAAACAGATAGAGGAATTACAGAAAGGAACAAAGGATGTTAAAACGGTTCCGACATGGGGAACAAGTGTGCTTCATCCCAGCATACTGAAAGCGGCTCCAAGGGGAGGAACTCACTATCCCAATTTCATAAACTACCACGGAGCAACAGATCCTCTGGATTGGCTATCCGCTTTTCAAAGCAGAATCAGTTTGTGTACCTCTAGCGATGATGCTTGGTGTATAGCATTTGTGGGATCAATGCAAGATCGGGCAAAGATCATGGATCCATGATCTTCCTCCTGGATCGATTTTATCATGGGATGACCGATCAACAAGTTTATAGCAGAATTCAAGTCGAGGAGAGGACTCTAAAAAGACGCATATCGACCTACATGAGGTCCGACAAGGCGGCGAGTGATGAGGTACTCGCAGATTATTATGAGCGGTTTTACAAAGTGTATGAGCTAACCAGGGTATAGCAGATAACGTTGTCATGAGTAGTTTTGAAACAGGTTGAAGCCGGGATACTTGAAGTCTTATTTCGCTTTGTCACCACCAAATAACCTACAAGAGATGTTGAGTTCGACTAGGAAGTACATTGCAACTGCGGGAAACGAAGGAGTGTCTTCGTCCAACAAAGGCAAACAGAGGGCTGAGCGTAGCCCGCCAAGAGACACCCGCAGAGGGGCGGATAGGGAAATCAAGAAACCTGAAAGATTTAAGGAAGAGCATTTCACGCCGCTCAGAATTTCCTATTCCCAAGTGTTAAATGAAATCAGAGACGAAATACCTGAGCCATACCCAATGGTTCCTGACACGCGCCGCGATGCATCCAAATTTTGTGGCTATCACAGGGATAAGGGTCACACTACCGATGAATGTATCCAATTCAAACGAGCAATAGAGAAGTTGCTCGCTCGCGGACACCATGATCACCTCAAACTTGATACCGGTGGTCCAGATAGGAGGAATCAGCAAGCTCGTCATTTCGATAGGAACATTAGAATGATAACCGAGCCTCCCCCCACTAACAATCAAATTAAGAATCGCATCGGCTCCATCAACAAACATGTGGAGAAGCCTGTAGTTTTGCGAGGGAGTGAACAGCCCCTCGCCTTTACTCGAAGTGAGTTAGTGACTTCAACCAATGCAGAGGATATGTGCCTTTGCATCTCAGTGGTCGTCAATCGGGCCTGTGTCAATAGAGTAATGGTTGATACAGGAGCTTGCCGCGATATCCTATATTACAACTGCTTCAAAGAGTTGGGTTTCAAATGACTCTAATTTGAGACCGCATAATGGCACCGCGAGGGTTTCACCAATCATAAGATATATGGTCAAGGGGCCATCGACCTCGATGTCTGAGATGGGAGATTATGCACCTTTCGCACGGAAAAGGTGATGTTTTTAGTTGTCGATCTTCAGTCCAATTATAACATGATAATTGGAACACCCGCTTTAAAGCAGTTTCAGATGGTAGCTTCCATTCCGCATCAGCGGGCAAAGTTTTATGTTGGGGACAGGATCGGAACGTCGATCAGCGAACCTGCCGCTGTCCTGACATACATACATGAGATGAGAACAGGGAATAAGAGGATTCGAATCGAACAGCCATATAGCATGGACATGATCAGGGTCGTTGTTGATCCTGAACCAGTCAAAGTAGAGTGTGAAACATTGCAAGTCAGAGATGAGCCAGATTTTACGGCAGAAGATGAGTTGATCGAGGTGGTCATCAATGAGGAATATCCCGAGCAAAAGATAAAGATAGGGGCTCGACTGAGTCCTATTGAAAGGGAAAAATTGATACAATTACTCAAAGAGAATTTGAGTGCCTTTGCTTGGGTGGTTACCGACATGCGAGGAGTCGAACCAGACGTCGCCCTACACCATCTTAACATCGACCCTACTTTCAAGCCGATACAACAAATGAGCGTCGTCGCTTCTCAATGTAGAAGGAGGCGGCGGTGAAAGTAGAGGTCGGAAAGCTTCTACAAGCGGGAATCATAAAGGAGCTTGCCTACCCTACTTGGTTGGCAAATGTGGTTATGGTAAAAAGCACAACGGCAAGTGGAGAATGTGCGTCGACTTCACGGACATCAACAAAGCATGTCCGAAGGATCCTTATCACCGCCACGAATTGACCGGTTAGTTGACTCTATTTACGGCTTTGAGGTTTTAAGTTTCTTAGACGCATATTCAGGTATCATCAAGTACGGATGGATGAGTCCGACAAAGAAAAACGGCTTTGAGCATTTGGAGGATTGTATTATTATGAAATGATGCCCGTTTGAAATTTGAAGAATGCGGGTTCGACCTATCGCGAATGGTCAACTGTGGTCTTCGATTCGCGAGATAGGCGTAAATATGGAGGCTTACATAGATGACATGGTTGTTAAGTCACTGGGACGGTCACGCCTAGCCGACCTTCAAGAAACTTTCAATAATGTCCGAAAACACTCGATGAGTTTGAATCCGCCAAGTTTCAGGGTTTATGGTTAGTCGTCGTGGCATCGAGGCTAATCCGAGAAAAATTCAAGCTTTGATTGACATGAGAGAGCCTACTACCATCAAAGAGTACAGAGGCTCAATGGCCGCATCATTGCGCTAGGTCGCCTTCATATCGAAATCGGCGGAAAGTGTCTCCCTTCTTCAAAATTCTCGAGGCGACAAAACTTTTTCATGGAACGCAGAGTGTTCACAGGCATTTCAAACTTTAAAAGAATATCTAGAAACCACCCTTTTGGTTAGCCCTATAGAGGAGATGTGTTGTTTTTGTATTTAGCGGCTTCAGACCGGGCTGTTGCCGCCGTTAACATCAAAGAGGCCGGAACCCTCCAAAATCCCGTTTATTATGTAAGCAAGGCTCATCCGGTGGAGAGCCGCTATTTTAATATTGAAAAATTAGCCTACTCACTTGTTATTCTTTGCCCGCAAACTCGGGGCTTACTTTACCTCACACACGATAGTTGTCTTAACGGATAGTCCATTGCGTCAAATATTGCATAAACCGGACCTTTCTGGTCGACTTCTCAGATGGGCAATCGAAATCACTGAGTTCGACATACAATATCAACCCAGAAAAGCTATCAAGGGTCAAGCGCTGCCAGATTTTATTGTAGAGACAAGCTTTAGCTCGCCACAACCTTGGTTCGCCGTTAGCCCGCGAGCTGCAGCGCCAAGAATAAACCAGATCAATGTTGGCATTTATTTGTGGATGGGGCGTCTAACCGAAATGGTTGTGGGGCCGAGTAATTTTAATGGAGCCGGATCGGCAGAGGAAATCGAAAAAGCTTTAAGGTTCGAATTCCCGCCACGAATAATCAAGTGAGTCACGGCGATTTATAGCCGGGCTCAAAGCGCCAAGGAGTTAAATGTGGAAAATGTTGAAGTCTATTGCGATTCCCAACTCATCGCCAACCAAATCTCGGGGACTATGACACACACTGTGGTATTCTCGAGAAATATGGTGAGATTGTTCGACGATTCAAAAACGGCTTCAAGTATTGCGAATTCATCAGAATCCGGAGAGAGGACAACGAGCGAGCAGACTATCTCTCAAAATTATCACTCAAAGAAGAAATTGAGACCTTCAATTATGATAGAGTATCTAGCTATACCCGCCATTGAGGAAACACAAGTCATGGAAATCGATACACAGCGCCGACTATATGTTGGATCGATGAGATTGAGCTTATATATAAACAGCACCTTGCCACGATGGAGCGGATAAAATGCGCGCACTTAAGAAAAGAGCGGCCGGTATATCTTAAACAATGGAATACTCTCTGGAAGGTCCGCATGACAAGGCCTTTATTACGATGTGTTCGAGAGGAAGAAAGCAAGACAATCCTTATCGAACTTCACCAAGGAGTGTGTGGAGGTCACCCCGCTAGTCGCTCTTTGGCACAGAAGGTCATAACCGCGGGGTATTATTGGCCAACAATTCTTAAAGACTCAGAAAAATTGGTTCGAGAATGTCCAGAGTGTCAGAAGCATGCGGACATCCCACGGATACCATCTGTTGAGCAGAGCATCGTGACCGCACCTTGGCCTTTCGACATGTGGGGGCTCGATCTCATCGGACCATTTCCACCAGGAAGAGGCGGATGTAAAGTTATCATAGTATTTGTGGATTATTTCACAAAGTGGATCGAAGCAAAACCTATGGTTAAGATAACCGCAAAAGCCGCGAGTTATTTTTACACGATCAAATTTTTTTCACGTTTTGGCATTCCACGGGCGGTAGTATCGGATCACGGCCCACAATTCAGGAAAGACTTTTCGGACCTTTGTGAGGAATTCAAAGTTAAACACTTTGGCGATCGTCCGTGGCTTATCCTCGAGGCAACGCCGGTGAGGCCGGCAATAAACAAATAATCAAAATGCTTAAGAAAAGCGTAGATGACAAGGTAAGCGAGGAGGATGGGTCGACGAGCTACCCGCCATACTCGTCACGCGCACCACGATCAAAACACCCACAGGAGAAACACCTTTGCCCTTACCTATGGATCAGAGGCTATGATTCCAGTCGAAATGGCACTACCCAGCATCAGGGTCGCATTATACGAATCAGCGAATAATCTTTTAAACAGGCAGATCGACTTGGATCTGGTGGAGGAAAAAAGAATAGCGACTTATCATCGATTAGCGAACTACAAGCAAATCGCTAAACAACAACACGACAAGCGAATCCGCGGCCACTCATTTAAAGTCGGGGATTTCGTTCTTCGGAACAGAAAGGCCACGGGTATGGAGTCTGATAAAGGGAAGCTAACAGCAAATTGGGAAGGCCCTTATCAAGTCGCAAGAGAGATCAAGAAAGGGACTTATGTCCTCGAGAAATCATCAAAGGCTACGAGCTCAATAGACCTTGGCATGCGGACAACCTCAAAAGGTACTACATGTAATAAATCGGCTAGGGTATAGCTATATCCTCGCTTTTCTGGCGTGAGTGGTTAGGCTTTCTTATTTTGCTTGTAATCTTTACTCATCTAGCGGGATGAGTCGAAATTAATAAAGCCCGATTTTACATTCTCTTTTTATATGCAAATTATTAAAAGTATGCATGGACAAGAAAGAATTGTGCTCAAGCATTTTCAACAAAACTTAATTTGGAAAACTTAACGCGGGCACAACTTCCTAGCAAACAAGTTATTTGAGATAAGATTCAAGAGGGCATATCTCATCTGAGTCCGCACAAGATCGACCTAGAATCTTATCTAAAACAAAGGGACGGATGTTGTTATCAGCGGACTCAATTTAGACAATAAATTCGAGCAAAAGCAAGCATACATAAAAAGCGGGCAGAAACAAACTTGTGAATAAAATTATAAATTTGGACATTACTGAGAGACAAATGTGCGGACAAAAGTGCGAGAAAAGGAAAAGAGTTATACATATACGAACACGAATAATGTTTTACAAAAGCAGAGAGAGAAATCTAAGAACCTCAGGCGCATCTCTTCATTATGGACATTCTCTTCACGGAGAGAATGGTGCAAGAGATCGATCGGCATTGGTCTCCGACTCGAGAAGCTCATCGACTTTTCACCAGTGCTCGATCTCGCTTCTTCAGCCCGCGGCTCTCTCTCGCATACGTGGCCAGCGAACACGCTCCCCTTAGATTTGTCTCTATCACGGCAGGAGCCACCCAGTCAGGATCACACTCTGGGACATAGCGCTGAAGCTCAACATCAGAGAAGGGTATGCGGTCATGAAATTCTCTTAGATAATCAGAGAAGGGATGGGTGAGAATCCATTCCTCTAAGACATCAAGGTCAGGGGTACCATCTTCATGAGCCAGGACGCACCTCGCGATGTGATAAAACCCTTGGTCATATCCCATCATAAAGCCGTCATCGGTGGCGGTCTTGGTGGCCTTCAACACTTGAGCCTAGATCCTTGATTGTTTCTGCAGATCCGCGACACGCTTTTTGCTCGGCCTCCCAATGAGCTTGAGCCTCAGTTACTTTCAGCTTCATCTCTTCCATAGTGCGACCAACGGATTTACTCTGCTCCACGAGGTCAGAGTTAACCTTATTTGCCTCAAAGCAAATTTGTGCTCTCGATTTCGTTTCACCACCGCACTTAACCGCCCACGAAGACCGGCGGACATCGCATTTGCGGCACCAAGAGCTTTACGGGTTTCGCTAGCTCTTTTACGGCATCGGCGCTCGGCTATGGTATTTCTATAATCATTGACAAAGCTGCGCCAAGCCGTACCAACCTAATGGAGGAAAATTAAAGCAATGGAATCAATATTGACTTGGGCAAAAATAACGACAAAAGAATAAAAACAAAAGCAAGAAGAAGGTTTACCATGCTCACCGTGGCGCCATATAAGCCCCACAAATCATCAATACTCCCGAGAAAGGCACGGCGGGATCGATCGATCCGCCATAACAACCCTATCCGCTTATACCGCGGCCTATCTCCATTTGGATGTCGCTAGGATACCCCATCTAAAATGCCTGGGGGCACATCGCGATACCCTTTTGCGATTGTGCGTGCCTTGGGCGGTCGAGAGGTTGTTGCCGCGATAAACTCTTTGTCCAACCAGCGGCGGGACAACCTCTCAGGCCCAACAGAACTCCAAAGCCAAAGGCACCATTGTCTTCGTGGCCATAGACACAACCTCATCGGCCTGAGTTTGCCTTGATCTCTGATTTTTCCTTACCCTTATCGATTCTGGATTTTTAAGGGAGGACCTCCTGCAAGCCACTTTCATCTCCCGCGGGCTCAAGCTCTTCAACAGCAGCCCTCTCTTCTTCTTATCGCCCGGCGAGCGGCTTTGTAAAGTGGTCCGCCTTCATAGTCTTGCCCACCACGGTTTTCTCTATTCTTTGGGCGGTGGGATGATTTTGCGACCTTAGCTCCAGAGGCTCCGCCGCCGACGTCTGCAAATCGACCATGGGAAGGGTCTGTCTTAATCCCTTTTAGTTCAATGCCCTTTTCACCTCACCGACGGTTTTGCTTGGACAATTGGTCGCGACGAACTAATCTATCCATGGTACTGCGGGGAACAAATATATATTAGCGACGAACATATGAAAAGAGACATATTATGAAAAGAAGCAAGAAGAATGCAAGTAAAAATCCTACTCGGTGCTCGTGATATTAGGATAACCGCCGCAGATTTCATAATCGAGAAGGCATGAACCTCCGTGGTGGCACTCGCCGTACCAATCGAGGATGGGTCGGCAACAAGTCGACTACAACTAAAGGTTCGCCGACACCGGCTCCCGGAAGTCCGGCTTGTATAAGATAGAAATTTGAGCGACGTCAAGCAACAACCTCCAGGTTAAATGCCCTAGCACGAGGTTCATTTTTACGGTATAGCCGGATCGTCTTTCATTTCGGAGATAAACTCATCATCGTCAAATTGGGTTTTATCTTATTCAAGTGATCGGTCTTGACCGAATTCTCCGCTAGCTTCTCAAGCGCCAGCCTACCGGGACTCCACCTTCATACATCTTTTGTCCCAATCCGCCACCTTGTCGGGAAGATCAAATAACAAGCGGGGTCTACTATGACTCGATCGACTACACGCGGTTGGATTTGGCGGCGCCGCCTTCTCCGGGAGAAGCTATAAAAATATAAGAGCACCGGCATCGACGGTTCGCGCCCGCTCAACCCATCGATTATGATAAAGGACATGACCACGCGAACAACTCCCAAACTCAGTCGCAAGGCATCACCTTCGACTCTTCCATAAAAGTAACAAAGAATGGGTCAAAAGGAGAGTGCGAGTCCGGCCGCCGGATGATCATAATGCAGCCCACAGATAGTCTTCTTGGTCTCGCCACGAGTCCATGGCATGTTAGTCGCGCCCATACTAACAAAACGATAGTCCGCCGAGATATAAATGCTGGCGCTAACGCCGAAGTATAATCTTCTCGATCCTTAAACTCCCTCCATCGGGCTACAAGTTCACTATCCGCCCGCTTTTGCTCTGCGAGCTCATTTTCGACGCGCGGACGGACCTTCTTTTGGGCGCCCTCTTCTTTTTGCGGGCTCTCGGCGGCGTTTTCTTCCGTACAACAATCTTTGGAGACTTTTGGGCTTCTCCGATACCACAACGGTTTCCACGGCTTTTGATCTTGCCGCTACTTTTAGCGGCTCCAGGTTTTAAAACTCTCTCCATCCTGGTGAGAGATTGCTTAGTACCGTTTGGTCGTCATCTTCGACCTCGCCCTCCGCAGGCGCCTTCACCAATAAGCTGCGACTGGGTCGATTCTATGTTAATGGATCCAGGGTTTGGATTTTCTTCCATCTCCTCCTCGTCACCGCTAGAGCTAGCTTCCTCCATGCTCACCTCCTCGACCCATAACCCGCTGCGCCCTAGCCTCTTCGATCGATTGTGTATGCTCGATGACATTACGGAAAGAAAAAGGGCAAGGTGGATCGGTTTATCACCCAGACATGGAAATCGGGTCGAGGTGAGAGCGATCACACCCGACACCTCGCCTTCCATCTTCCTTAAACAGATGCAAAATTCCCAAAAACCCCAAACATCCGCCTGAAAACCCCAAGTTCTCAAAAATACCCTAAATTCAAAACCAGATAAATCCTAAAATGCATATTTGAAGCATAGACACAAATACTTGAACAAATGACAAGAAACCATAATCGAGAGCATGCACACATCGATGGTTCTTACGAGAGAAAGAGCCATAAATTGCGAGAAAAACATAAGCGGTTTGGGCTCATGGCATTCATCGAGAAAGAGGTAAAATTGCGAGGCAAGAATCACAAAGCATTCATGAATTTTGTAAGAAGAATGGGAGAAATAAAAGCATAATCGAATCGACAAACAATAAAAGAGTGAAATTTACTTTGATTGATAATGAAGGTGATAAAGTGTTGAACTTTGGTGAAAAGAGCACTCGTCGGAATCGCTTGCAATCGCGAATTTCCTTGCTTTATCGCCGGAGGATTTATCGAAGTGAAAGAGAGAAAAGCGTAAGTGTTGGGGAACTCCTCTATTTATAGGAGGAAAAGAGAGGGAAACGGCGTTTGGAATTTTCAAAATTCAAGCGTAATGATGGGCGAACGGTTACCGATTTCTCTCCACCAATCGAGCAAAGGACGGTTCGGCTCAACCGCCGTGTCGAGCACGTGGCGGCGTGACGTTTCGTGTACCGATACATCCGTTTACATTTTCTAACCGTTCAAATTTTCTTCGGCGAGCATCACATCACGCGGTATAAGCGACTTCGCCGTATTATATCCCAACATTATTTCAAATACCAAGATCGATCTATGCCCACTTTGGCTTACACAACAAAACAAGCCCGACAGAGCGTTGTCGGCGATCAATCGGTAATTGCTACGCGATATTAACAACTGGTTCAAGCCCGATAAAACATTATCGGCGATCAAGCTATTCGCTATAAAAATACAAACATATAACTAGTGGTTTTCACCAACACTGGTTCGAGCCCGATAGAACATTATCGGCGATCAAGCACTGTTTCGCTACAAATGCACAAAGATATCACTAGCGGCTTTCACCAACACCGGTTCAAGCTCGATAAAAGCAGTGTCAAAAGCCTCTATCTGGCGACGACTCCGAAGGAGCTCCACCAAAGGTTCTTCAAATTCTACTCTCCGCCTTGGCGGACACGCCAGCAAGCAGTAGGGGCCATTGATATACCCGGATTGGAATGGGGCCTGTTCAACCATATGGGGCCTACAATCTTGGCCCATCAACACGAGATAATGGGCTTACCTCCTCCGTGGCCGCTGCCCCAAGCTTCTTCAGCCGCCGACATCAAGCTTCCTCAGCCGCTAGCTACAAACCGGGGCACTGTCCGCCAACGAGAAGCGGACCCATTCTCTCCATGTGATTCCTACCTATATACTTAAGGCACTGCAGGCCGAATCATTTGCTCGACCATACTTCTCCGCTGCGACCATACTTCATTAGCTCATTTGCTCGTCAAGCTTATCCAGCTGGCCAATCCAGCTGGCAACGCTTTACAGCTGGCTAGGACACTTGTATTGCATGCATGCTTAACTTAGCTATATACTCTCAGTTGTCTTGTCGATAAACAGGAAACCGACTTACTTTTTAGCCTATATATATATGGGATCACATTGTAATAAAGAGGATTCTCTCTCAAACTTTAACTATAAATCTAATACAAGCAGAAACTCTGCCAACTTGTCGACTGATTAACTTGTTCATCTTACAAACTGATCCGGCAGCCTTGTTCTTACTCGCCACCCTAACCACACCGGAGAAATCATTCATATCAGCCTTATACCCTCAAGATAAACACTGTTACCGCAAATCTGGTGTTCCACGCAACATCAGTTTCTAATGGCATGTTTAATATATGTAATGCTACTATGGAATTATGGATTATAATACAATGCAAAATCATGGAGATATTGATATGTTTTATATATTACGCGATTGAATACTATTAATTCAAGTAAATAATAGATGGTGAGATAAGTGTGTAAGGTAGTATAACAATGGAGGTAAGGTAGAATAATGTAGGATAACTGCGAATGTGGGTTGAGGCTTGTAGGGTGAGAGAAGGGGTGGCATGACTTAGGGGTGGTGTGGTGGTGATGTTGGATGAGTGTAAGATAGTACGGATAAGATGTTTGGAGTAGTCATTGCAGGGTAATAGGGTAAGTCGGTGTAAGGGTGCAATTGTTGCGGTAAGCAAGGTGAGATAGGTAAGGATATGGTGATAAGAGTGGTTATGATTGGATTATGTGGTAGATGTGAGGGTAGGATGGTTAAGATGAGTAAGTGTGTAAGGTGAGGTGAGTAACGATATGGTAGGGTGAGGGTAAATATTGGAGTGATAAGGTAAGGTGATTGGATATATAGTAGATTGGGGTGGTGATGTTGTATGAGTGGGCAATAATGCGGATTTCGAGTAACATGTGTTGTAATGGATAAGATATGATGGATGCATGGTATGATAAGGTTACAGTCGTGACGGAAAAGCATTTTGTCAATATTTATCAATCTAATTTCGACCACCACCCCCCTCTCCTCCCCTCCCCTCCCCTCCCTATTTTAAGAGTTACCTAAAATTAATGTTTTTCATTACATTGTAATAAACTTCATTATATTATATTATTATAAACAAATAAAAGTGTAAATGAATGAAAAACTTTTTTTTTACCGAGACGAAATTACCTCATTTACAAAATCATTCGAACAATGATCTCAAGGTCCTCAAAGATCAAGTTAACCACTTGAGTTAGTCTCATTGACAAGTATATGAATATATATAGTACAAATTCTCTCTCTCTCTTCTTTCTCCCTCTCTTCAAGCGGAAAACTCAGCGCCTTGCTCTAAGCCTCCGGCGTCACTCCTTGTAAATATTTGTTTATTTCATATTGTGTTCTCTGCTTTCATCCATGGAGCCTTGATTTGCGACTGTCTCCTCGTCTTTTTCCCACCAGATCTGATGCTCCCTCGCCTTACAGTGGTGGCGGACGGCGTGTCCTTTGATGGTCGTTTTTTTTGGATTTCCGGTGCTTCATGGATCTGGAGCTGGTGGCGTTTTTGTCGGAGTCCGGTGGAGGTCCGGCGGTGCTCCGGTGGCTGTTGCTCTGTCTGTTTGCAGCGAGCTTTGTTGGCGGTTCACTGTTCCTCCCCTTTGCTGGTCTCTTCGCCCCAGATCGTCGGGCGGCATGACTGTCTCTCTTCCCGGGTGGTGCAATTTCATCGTTGCGTGATTTACATAACACCGTTAAGGCTCCGGGCTCTTAATTGGCGGTTATGATAGTCGTTCTTTTGGCGGAGGTGTTAGCCATCTCTTACGGGCTTCTCTCTCTGCCCGGAGGAGGCGGTCGGTGGCGGTGGACTCCTGCGGCGTCCATCTAGGTTCTAGATTTCAGTTTTGCTGCTTTGTTTGTCTGTTTGTTCCTCTGTTTGTTGTTTTTGGTTCTTTGATTGTACTATATTTAAGTTTTTTTTTTGTTGTGGGGTGAAGCTCTCGGCCTCTTTTGGCTTCTTCTCCCTCCTCTTATCAAACCTGTCTCTTTGAGACTTTGGGTCTTGATAGCCTTAATTGGCATTGTTAGTGCGGCTTTGGCCGTGTTGTAGTACGGCTTTGGCTGTGTTGTACTCTTTGTTTTTTTTTCGGTTTTAATAAAGCTTTCATCCTTTGGGGAAAAAAAAATAGTAAATCAATTTTCTAATATATCTTTGATTAAAAGTACATTAACATGCACCTCCCTTTACACCGTGTAAGCCTCCGACATGAGAAAATGGTGTTGTGATAGGATTCAAAAGACAACTTAATGACATAAGTATTCTAAGAACTAAGTAATTCTAGTTTCTTTTTATTTAAAAAGTATAAATCTAGTTGGTAAGGAGCATAAAATTTAGAGCATATGACATATTTGTTGTAGATTACTTAAATAATGTGTGACCATGTATAAAGGGTTATCTAATTCTTTGGCGCAACAACTACTGCTTTATTTATTTATATATTTATCACGATTATTTTTAATCAACACAACGTCGATGTGTAATCGACGCGTTCTTTAAAAACTAAAGTCGTTCGTGGCCGAGCGTTCTTTGTTTAAAAATAAATGTCAATGACACTGACGTTAAGTGTCACTACTTAGTAACATCAGTCCACTAACGTTGATATCGAATAGGAACGCCAGTGATGCTGACGTTTCCTAGTGTGGTGTCGAAAATAAAAGCAAGAATATACGTGTGTTGCCGAAAGCAAAAAAAATAATTAAAAAAATAGTGTCGATAGTAAAAATGGGATGTGCCAATAGAAACTCCTATATCAAATGAAGGGTCATTATTAATCCAAATCACACCTACATACACTTCTAATGAGTGTGTGAGTGAAAGAAGTAATTATAATCTTTCACTTAGTATAATCCGAAAACAGCTCTTGCACAATAATTTTTCTCGGTTTGAGAAGAGTTCATCTCTCCGTCTTTTTTCCCTTCTATTTTTTTTTTTTTGGAGAAGAGGGGGGGCAATTTAGTCATATGCGGGCTTAGGGTTTTCAGGCCGTCGATATCAACCTCTTCCGTCTCGTTATCTCTCCAGATCTGGTCTTCCTCAACAGGTAATTTCTACATTTTCGTTTATATGAATCTTCCTTGCACAGATTGTTTTTGTATTATTTACGTATATTTGATATAAATGTAGAATTTATTCTGTTTTCGCCCCTTATTTTCTGCTTTTTTTAGTTATGCATATTCAACGGTTCGTGAAATTATTTTGATTTTTATATGAATTTGGTGATGGATGAATGAGGTAGAATGTATAATTCAACTGTGTCTGTAGTTGTTATGTGGTTGGTAGTACGAGTTGAATGAATTTTGAGAAACACTGTTTTTCCTTGGACTTTAGACTTTGGAGAAGCTAGCTTGTATCCATCGAAGTCAAGGGACTGTATAATATTTGCTAATACAGTTGTTGGGGGATGTGTCTGTTGAAGGCTTCAATGAGTTATTTGGTAGATATAGTATTTTATATTGGTTGCTTAATTAGTATTAGCTAATTACACAATTAAACGTCAAAGAGTTATGCCAAATTAGACATGAAAGGAGACAATAGAAAAAAAATACTATATGACTTATATTTGGTTTAATGGATGATACATTGTCTGATATCACTCAGCATAATTGGACAGCCCACATCTAGTGCGAAGTAGGTGTTTGGGTTGTTTTTGTTGTTGGATAGAGTGTTGGACATCAAGAATCTTATTTTTAGCAGAAGCATGGACATGTTATGATCTAAATGCTTCTTGCTTTTGTATGTGCTGTCATGTTTCTCTGAGTTCGTTTCAAAGGTTTTATTCTTTTTTACTGTTGGCTTATGGATATTCGGGTGTTGTTGTTGTTGTTGTTGTTGATGCTTGCTTTCTATGCATTATGATCATGTTTGGTGGCTTCATATCAATTGCTGCTGTGTGGCCATGAGAGGTAGAACACTTGTAGTTCTTGGATAATATTTGGTCTAAGAATTACACCAAATTGATGATTTGCCGCCAAAAGTTGGAGATGCTTTGTGTGATAGATTTTTACATTTCAATTTTCAATGTAGGTTTGGATACTTTTTTTTATAGTTGTCAAAAGAGTAAACGCGACGACGACGATTTTTCCAGAATGTGTTTTATAAACATCGATGTATTCCGAAATATAGGTATGTATCAATATGTTTTTTTTTGTTGCCACATATGAATACACATATTAATTCATTTGCTCATCAGATCATGGCTTTTACTGTAGCTAAATCCTTCAAATGCAAAGCCACAATCCCCATAATCTTCAAATCAGTCTCATCAATTCACACTAATCCTCAAAGATTCTTTTCAATCTCTACGCAAAAAGCAACACCGTGTTAATGACAATGAATTCGACAACTACATGGAAAAAGAAAACAAAATCAATGAAGCCCTCAAATTGCGAGACATTATTCTTTCACAACCCAATTCCATTGTCTCAACTTCACGTTTAGATGTTCTTTTTAACCGCCATGGTTTCAAGTTGTATAAAGCTGACAACTTTGTGACCAAATTCCCTCATTTTTTTTGAAATTTTCGAGCACCCAGTTCATAAAGGTAAGTATTGCAAGCTTTCGGTGCGAGCATTAGAAGAAATTGAGAAAGAAAATCAAGCTCTTTTAGCTCAAATACCTGATGCTGTTACTCGGGTTTGTAAATTGTTGATGCTCTCAGGAAAAAGGTAAGCTTCGGGTGGATCATGTGCGATTGTTGCGTAAAGAGTTTGGTTTGCCTGATGATTTTGAGCTTTCGGTAATTATGAAGAATCCTCAGCTTTTTAAATTAACCGAAGATGAAGAAACTAAGGGAAAATACATAGAAATTGTGGAAAGAGATCAGGATTTAGCTAGATGTGCTATAGATAATGCTAGAGAGAAAAGAATTATTGAAAAGGGTGATGATTCAGAGAAGGTTAGATATTCATTTACTTTGAATTTTCCTCCTGCATTCAAGGTGTTTGATAATATTCTAGAATGGCAAAGGCTAACGTATTCGTCCCCGTATGAGCATGGATCTTCTAGGAATGATGCAACTTTGCCAGACGCACAAAAAAAGATGGAGAAAAGGGCTGTTGCTTTAGTTCATGAAATGATGTCATTAACTATAGAAAAGAAACTGATCTTAGAGCGTATTACGCATTTTAGAACAGAAATGGATTTACCAAAGAAGCTCAAAGAGTTTTCGCTTCAACATCCGGGGATCTTTTATGTAACGTCGAAAGGGAGTAATGGAAAGCTGCATACGGTTTTTCTTAAAGGGGCTTATAAAGAAGGGAAGTTAATAAAGGTGAATGATATGTATTTGGCCAGGAAGAAGTTGGCTGATTTCATATTGTATCCAAGAAAGGCAAAAACAGAGAAAAAGTTGAGTAATTATAGGATAAATGGAGATGATCTTGAAATTGAAGGTGCAAAAAGGGATTGTAGTGGAGACGAGCTTTATGATTTTTTGCATCCGGGATAACTTGTGAACAAGATTAAGGGCCGTAAATATTTACATTATAGTGTTGGATCTAAAGATACAGAACAAGATGAAATCTTTAATTTGACTATTGACACATGAGAAACATAGGTTTGGCACCAACAATACGAATCATTGTGTGGTGAAGATACTGTTATGAGCTGCCTAGCCATTCAAATCACATTCTTTGAAGCAGAACCAAAACTATCTCATTACAGAGGCACAAAAGAAGATGGAAGTTGTTGCTTTGGTTCTTGAAACGCTGATCTAAGAACGCATATTTTAGGTCGGATATGGATTTAGCAAATTAGAAGACGATATCTTGTGCCTTTTCGATACATGTCACTGTGCAGATGGCCTGGTGCAATGACAGATGGAACGAAGACTTTTCGTACGAGAACTTCACTAACATAAAGGAGTGAATAATGTCACGACCCGAGAACATGTTTCACACATGGATGTTTGTGACGAGGAAGACCGTGGATCAGCGCCCCCTGAGTGCACAACCTACCTTGTTTTCTTATCTTTATAATACAATGTTGTCTGCTGCAGATAAAATACACATACTAGTACATTCTATCAACACCATGTACAAAAAAAAAAAAGTTGCTTCCATAGCCTTTCCTTATTGAAAATTTGAAAGGTTTAAGTGAAAATAAAATAAAAATACACATATAATTAACTAAAAGCACATAATTAAATATCAATTGTGTTTTTTATATTCATAACTAAAAACTGTTAGATCGAGACTGTTCCTATTTCTTTTACTCCGATGAATCACATCTCCGGTTTGAAGTTTCTATACTAGTCTTAATTATACCAGATACCAGCTTGTGGTCATATGTTTTACTTGGATTGCATAGACAAATGGCTAGAAAATCATGTAACATGTCCATTCTGTCGCCAGCCCATTCTTAAAACGTCAACGTTATAAAGCCAGATCAACTGAATTACAATGTCCAGATGCAGCAAGAAATTCAGCAAACGTTCAGCCGGCAAAGAAATCAGAAAACCAGAAAACATTCAACGGCAGTCGAAGTTAGATCAACTGAATCACCATGAAATTGATAGTGCCCCGACAAAACCTTCAACCGCAGTTGTTCAATCCCATGATGATGGACGAAGTTGTTGATAAATGTCTAGTTTATCTTTTATTTTTATAATAAATGAAATTGTTTGTGTTAGAAAGTCAAGCAATGGCATTGGCATGTAACCCCCGTTTATTTGCAATGAAATAATTCGTTTCTCCGTTTTTTTGCAGTGAAATTATTTCGTTTCTTTTTTCTTTTTTCTTTTTTGATATAATGACATCACACAGTCTCATCAGAATTGTTCGAGCAATAACCTGAAAAAAAAAGTTTATCCCATAATAATAGGATATGTAATTTCAAATATATACAACTATATCCTATTAGGTCTATAATTGAGATTACATTTGAAATTTTATAATTGAGATTACATTTGTTCAACACGGGGCTCGGTTCAGTTCATCTTGTTAATTCGTTTCATTTTGCAATTGTAATTCGATTCGATTTGTGTTTTTGTTTTAATTGTAATTGTATTCTACTAATGTAATCACATTGTGCTTCATCGATGCAACAAAATGTTCTAAAGGTTTGCCCTTTCTTAGGGCCCGATCTTACTGATGTTATATGGGCGCGAAAAGTGTATTAAGTTATGTAGACTCCTGGTCAAGTTGAAGTTCTAGACTATAAGATTCTAGATTCGAGTCTCATGTGAATGTTGTGTGCACTTTTTCACTGTATGTTATAATTTCGTTTTATAAGAGAAAAAAATGTAAACTTCTATTTCAAAAAGAATATATATTTGTGTTTTTTTTTTAACAACTTATATATATAAATATCAAAAGGACTTATCTATTAAGCTATATATATATGTGTTCTTAATCACAAATAAGTAAACACAAGCTGGTTGGAAAAGAGTTATGATGCAACTGTCTTTTTGAGATTATATCAAATGGAGTACAATGATTAATCCAAGTGTGTGCGAAAGAAGAAAACCTGTTTCTCAAACGGAGGACGGTTTAGCTCTCCGGTTCTTTTTTTCTTCCTTTTTTTTGAGAAAGAGGGGGGCAATTTAGTCATATGTGGGTTTAGGGTTTTCAGGCCGTCTAGATTAACCTCTTCCGGTCTCGTTGTCTCGTTTGCTACATATCTGGTCTTCCTCAACAGGTAATTGGTACATTTTCGTTTATATGAATCTTTGTTCCACAGATTGTTTTAGTATTATTTATGTATATTTGACATATGGTAAATTTTACTATGATCAATGACTAACTTTTAGATATCTTAATACTTAGGGTATTAATACTAGATACTCTAAGTTCTTCTACATTTCTATAATAGGGAGAAAAGTTAAAGATATGGCTGAAAATAAACTACACCAGCTACTCTATCCCCACCCTACATTAGAGTAAATGAACAGTTCCACCTTATATTTGGGGTGGAATTGTAGCTATCCTTACATAATTTTTTATTGCTTTTATTTCCTTCTCTCCTCTTCCTCGACAATTTCCCTCCATTCCTTCCCTCCATTTCCTCCCTCCATTAACGTCTCAAATGGTAAAATATCAGCTAGCATTGCTCTGAAAATTTGGACAGGGCTTCACAAGTCGATTATTCAAATAAATAAAGAGGTCATTTTTCTAAAAATTTGGAATGAGGCTTCCCAAATTGATTATGGGGTTTGGCGAATTTCTGAAATTTCGTACTACGCCATTTTCTTGATACACTTCTAAAACACTCAACTTTGAGTTCTTTGCCAAATGAAATTATTTCTTGTGAATGGTCTCTTTATTCTTGTGAATGGTCTCGTTATATTTCTGGTAGAAAACTTTGAGGGTAGAGATTTTGAATTAGAATTGTATTCGAATTGAATTGCATCGGAAACTCCTGCCATGTTTTACACTTGTGATTTCCCTAAATTTGTGTTCCCACTTTGATCATTCCTCAATATTCAAGCTTTTGTCACATTGATCTAATGTGAAAGCTCAAAGGTAAGATCTTTGGCTTTCTTTTATTTATTATTGTAATGATGTTTCTGATAAACTAATCAATGATCTTAGTTACAGTAGGTAGATTATCAAATGACTTATCTGACGTTCTTTGATTTCTTACGGGCCGGTTGCATTTTTACTTTACAGGAAGGGGATTGAGTAGAGAATTGTATAGTAAATAAAACATGGCATGTACTTGACTTGACATTCTTAACCAAGTCTGAAACTGGATCAGAGCTTTTGATGGCACATATAAACATCCTTGGTTTTGCTTGATATTATTGAGGACAATGAGTTCATCATGCTCTAGATTCTGAAAAATTATATGAACACTACTACATCATGCTACTATGCACTTATGTACTAATGATCAATAACGGAGGCATATTTCGGTTTCATCATAATCAATGTTCTACGAATGTGTACATATACAATGTTGTAATCGCATAATTTCGATTCCGAAAGTTGTAAGCCAAAGCAGGATATGTTCAAGACAAAATCTTAACACATGCATTTGCATACATAGCTAAACCAGATTGAAACTTCATACCTTACTGAGACAGAATTGAAAACAAAGGTGAAAACAAAACATATAATAATAGAACTTCATATATATTGTTGTGTTTTTGCTTTGAATCTTGTTGTGTTTCTTCATTTTTATGGTTCCTTGCTTAATCCAAAATTATTAGATTCAACATGTTTGAGCTTCTATCTCATGACAAGTTTTGGTAAGGCCTCGCTTGTGATAGATCTTTTATCTCACTTGTTGTCTTTTACATGTTTATTTCTTGTTGGAAGACTATCAAGTGATGAAATGTTGGGGATTGATAGTGTTAAGTACACATATGGTGAGGAGGGGCAAAGTTAAACTAGAGCTTGGATATTAGTTTGGAAATTTGGGGACAAAAATGGCATGGAGGAAATTTGTAAAAATGCAGGAAGTAGCAAGACTTCTATCGTATGTTATGTGTTTATATATGATGGTTGAACTTTGTAGTCATCCATTGTCAATTAGTTTTATTAGTTGTCTTTGGTTATTTGTTGATCCCTTATGAAACTAACAATCCATTTGATAACCTACACGATAATAGGTATGTTATGTTCTAAAAAAAATTACATTATGTTTTATTTTTTATTTTAATTTCAGGTATGGATGATGATATTACAGGAATTTTGTGCATGGCGGAAATGGGTGGCGATTACTCCCAAACAAGTGGTTACTCTCAGGTTACACCAATACACGATCTAGACACCCATATTGATTTGGAAATGGATGATAATGGTAGAAAAGAAGCTCGAAAAAATTTCACAGTAGATGATGATCTCTTGTTGGTTTCTGCTTGGCTTAACACAAGTCTAGATCCAATTCATGGCACCGATCAAAAGGCAGGTCAGTTTTGGAGTAAGATTGGTGCATAGTGGAAAGAGCACAGTGCGGGAAAGTACGTTGCACGTTCAAATAAATCCCTTCAGAATCGATGGAGCAACATTCAACTAGGGGTAAACAAGTTTTGTGGATTTCTCATTCAGGCGGAATCAGGCGCTACATCTGGTTTAACCCAACAAGATTTGGTATGTATACTTCGTACTATATATGAATTAAATAAATGTTTCAATATAGATAGATGTCCTCATAGCTCACATACTCTAGTATCGCTTGACCCAACAATATTTAAATTGTATTCATTTTGATATTTAACTTTTTTTCTTGCAGATTGACAAGGCCAAAGCGATATACCGAACTCAGGTAGATAGTCTGTTTAAATACGAACATTGCTGGAATAAATTGAAGCATCATGTAAAGGGGATCGGATCACCTGTCCTAAATATCTGTCCAATTTCTCTGTCCAATAACATACGACATCGTTTCATACCCTTCTTTCTTTTCTTTTTTTTTTAAGGTAACCGATTCTCCATTTTCTCCTTCACGTCGATCGATCTAACAGTCTTCCTCACCCACGGCGCCGCCGCAAACTCAACCAAAGAACATCACTTCAACACAAACTACCTATTAGCTTATTGCACCACTTCTTCTTTTTGGGTGAAAACGAAGTTTGAAATAAAGAGGAAAAAGCAGAGAGAAGCGACAAGCGGTGGCTCGTGGGTGGTAATGGCTTTCTTTTGAGCTCCTCCGTACTTTCGTCCAGGGGATGAATATGGCGACGAAAGAGAAGCAAATAGCATAGCAAATCGCAAAGGGTTTTATAATTTGCCATTAAACGTGTTACGATTAATTCTTCAATGTAAAATTTTTTTTCTTTTTTGTTCTTTGGGTAAATGAATCAATTTCATAATCCAATAATATTTATACAATTTATTATAGTTTATACCTCTGCACGCTCTTTGGATTGGATCCAAGAGGATGTTGGAAGAGACGACCTCAACTTTCTTTCTTGTTTTTTTTTTTTTTTTTTAATTTTTGTTTTTCTGTAAGGTATTAGCATCGTAGTCTTTATCTCCACCTTTATCCCTACATGTAGGGAAAAAAATAGGAAGAAGAAAAACTCTCTCTGCATCGATACTTTATCCCCACCCTACATTGGGGTGGATGGATGAGCAGTGATGTCACCAAAATCAGGGTGACACTGTAGCTATCCTTATCCTTTTTTTTTTTTTTTTTTTTTTTTTTTTTTGAAACGATTTTTTTTTTCTTCCCTCTGTTGAAATATAGCCGTTGAAATATAGCCATTGGAGTAAAATTTGAATTTAAAAAGTAAGTTTTGAAAAATGTGTGTGTTCAAATATAGCCGTTGGAGTAAAATTTTGAATTTTAAAAATAATTTTGGAAAAATGTGTGTGTTCGAATATAGCCGTTGAAATATAGCCGTTGGAGTAAAATTTGAATTTGAAAAGTTACCTTTGACAAAATTATTTATAGTTAAAAAATGAATATTTTAATGTTGTAAGGATAGAGATAGGGATGCTGATGTAGAGTATTGTGAATTTAGTTGCTGTAAAGTAGGAATATGTATTTTTTAATAGTATATGTGAGGATAGGGATAGGGATTCTCATGGGAATACCCTAAGGACTTAAGTTTTTGTCTCATCTAAAAATTGTAGAAAAGGGTATGAAACGATGTCGTATGTTATTGGACAGAGAAATTGGACAGATATTTAAATTGTATTCATTTTGATATTTAACTTTTTTTCTTGCAGATTGACAAGGCCAAAGCGATATACCGAACTCAGGTAGATAGTCTGTTTAAATACGAACATTGCTGGAATAAATTGAAGCATCATGTAAAGTGGATGAAGTATGTGAGTCAAGGATCATCAAAAAGAAAAACATCTTCACATGACACAATTAATCTAGATGACAGGGAGGACACTAGTGGTGATTTTTCCAACTTAGTCAGACCACCGGGAAATCAACAATCAAAAGGAGTTCCGGGGGAAGCTCCAAAGAAGAAAAAAGGTAAAGTAGGTGACACAATCGTCGCTTGCACACAAAAAATCGTCATCACTCATTGTGTTGATAAAAGTTCCAAAAAATGAACATAAAAATTTAAATGGGATGAAAGGTAAGGAGGAATTGAGTTCTATTTATAAATGTGTGTTGAAATATAGCCGTTGGAGTAAAATTTGAATTTAAAAAGTAAGTTTTGAAAAATGTGTGTTCAAATATAGCCGTTGGAGTAAAATTTTGTAGTTTAAAAGTAATTTTGGAAAAATGTATGTGTTCGAATATAGCCGTTGGAGTAAAATTTGAATTTAAAAGTTAGTTGAAAAGTTACTTTTGACAAAATTGTTTATAGTTAAAAAAATGAATATTTTAATGTTGTAAGAATAGAGATAGGGATGCTGATGTAGAGTATAATGAATTTAGTTTTTGTAAAGTAGGGATATGTATTTTTTAATAGTATTTGTGAGGATAGAGATAGAGTAACTGATGGGAATACCCTTATAACACAACCAATAAAATATTGACAACTAGACAATATAATCCACCTCATTTGTTTTAATGACTCATCAATGTTTTAACACTAATCTTGACGATGGTTAACCTTTTCATCCAAAATAAGATTAAAAAATCCTGCCAATTTTATTTCATTTTCTCTTCCAAGGCAATCTATGACCTTGGCGGGGTTTTTTTTATTTTGAAAAATGAAATTGGGCGGCGGGGTATTTGAATTCAAATTTTAAAAATTGGAGTATTCACCACTCATTGTACCTTAACATCCTACAAAATACAATTAACACCATTGATTTAGTTGGGACTTATCATAATAAATAATGAATTAGTTTAATTAATGAAAATAAATATGTAGTGCACATACCATTTCTCTTCTTCTACAAAAAAAAAAATATCTTGACAACACCTTGGCGGGATATTTGAATTCAAATTTGATTTTGATTTTGAAAAATAAATTGTGCGCGGGATATTTGAATTCAAAATTTAAAAATTGGGGGGTATTCAAAAAAAAAAAAAAAAAAAAAACCTTAATTGGGGACCGGCCTTCCCTTAAATTTCTCTCCACCCACCAACAATAACACCACTTCTTCTCCCCAGCTCTTCATCTTCACCCCACCTCCAAAATCATTCAATCTTTTCCTCCATCTCATACAACCCTGTCACCTTCATTTTCTCTCTACCTACCCCACCTCCAAAATCATTCAATCGTTCTGTGCCTTGCTTCTGCTCAAGAGTACATTGCCGGCGCGCGGGTCAGGTCTGCAATTTCCGGCATTCTGCACCTCGTTTCTCCACTCATTTTTGTCTTTCTCCGGCATAACAGGTAATGGATGGGACCATGGTCTTCTCAAATTTTCAGCTTTAATTCTGATTCTTCCAGTTGGTGATATTGGAATTCTTTGGTTTTATTATTTATTTTGGAAGGTGAAAGGAACCTGTGATTTTTTGTTTTATGGGTGAAAGATTAGATGTATATTTGAAAGATTCTTAGTAGAATGAGAACAGAGCGATCATTAGTGCTGAAACTGTCCGTATTTACTAACGTAACCGTACTCTGATTATAAGAAATAGCGTTTTAATGATTTTTTGTTTCAATGGTCAATGGGTACTTTGACAAGTATGTAACATGTTCTTTGGAAAGTATTATCCTAAGGTCCTTAAGAAGTAGATAATTTGTCTTTTTAGAATAAACAAGCATCATGAAGCGTTGCTAAAATTCCCTAATCAATTTTACTGTGTACTCACAATTGCGTACTTAATAGGTTTTTTTTTTTTTTGTTTTGTTTTTTATTTTATAATTTTGTTTTGTTTTTTTTTTTGTTTGTTCATAATCCATATTTCTCCATTCTGCAGAAGTTTTAGTACCGTCCAATCTGATGTTTTGCTTGGTTGCCGCATCTCAGGTTTTATTTCTTTTACTCTTGGCTTATGGTTATTCGAGTGTCATTTTTGTTGTTTGCTTTCGATGCGCACTGATAATTGTTTGATGGGTTTATATCATTGATGCTGTGTGGCCATGATATGAACTTTCATTTTAGTTTTGAAAGGAAATTTGATGTAGAATGGTTGCACTTGTTGGATGTGCTCTGTGAGATAGATTTTCACATTTGAATTTTCAATGTAGAGTTGGATACATTCTTATACCTGTCAAAAGTAATACTACATATGAAGCATGCCTGGATCAAATGCATTTTCCTTTAGGAAGGAGGATTTTACCAGAAAGTGGTTTACAAACATTGATGTAGTCGTGAATAACTAATATAGGTATGTATCAATATGTTTTTATTTTGACACATATTAATACACATATAATTAACTAAAACACATAATTAATTATAAACCATGTTTTTTGTATTCATATATACCAGGGCTGTAAATATATACTAAAAATATTGTAACAATATTAAATGAAAGAGTATATCTTCATACCAATAATCGCTATACTTAAAACATTTGATTCGGATATATTGTCGATTTGGTTGATGTCAAATCCCAAAATCAAGGAGATGTTATTTTAACAAAATACTAGTATCTCTGTCACTCACTCTTTTGGCTGACATTTTGCTACGATTCTAATTGCAAATCATCCTACAAATGGGAAGCAAACAAACAACACATATTAATAGATTAAGCAGTCCTGAGAATTGGTGCACATGCAAGTTTATCATCATTCAATTAATTAGTGCTTTACTTGAGGGATACATTTTCAAATAATACCCGGTCTTGCATTGTCTATTATGTTTTCTAACTTCACTCTTTTATCACGGTTGTTACTGGGACCCGAAGTACGTACTTTATATGCATGACTTTGGTACTTTAAATCCATTGATACATAATATGAATAAGACGCGACTAGTCTGCTTCGTATCTTAAAACATCTGTCAAAACGTACGGTCTTCTTCTGTTTCAAGAAAAGTGTAATTGTTGAAATTGAAGGTGTGTTGGATTTCTTAGCGTTCACTTGAGTTTTTGTTGTAATGACTAAGTTTTAAGTGTAGCCGGTTTACTCTATTCAATAATACGTCATACTATATCCGTCTCATAAAAGATGTTCATTTTTTGTGTTGCACACACAAATTAAAAAAATAATTAATATGTTGCATTTTAAGTATTGATGGACATATATACCCTACCTAACAATAAATGCTTGTTTTGTAATATATATTAAATGTTGTGACAACGGTATCTTTGGAAAATATGTATTTAATGATCTATTTGTTTTAAATGAATATTTTTGTGAGATAATATTTCAAAAGTAGCCTTTTATGGGACGGAGGTAGTAGTTATTTTCTTTAAGTAGTGCCATTGAATGGGTATACACATGATACACATGGAAATTGTTTTCAATCGTGGGGTTGGGGAGAGAAAGAAATGTGTTGCTAGAACAGTTACAATTTAATATGGAAAATATGGAAGAAAAAAAAAAACAAGGGTTGCTAATAGTTGAGAAAGAAATGTGTTGCTAGAATAATACACGTATATCGAACATCACTTGATCATATTCCAGACAAGTCTTCTTTTGATTTAAGTACCTAATCATAATTAATTTGCTTAAGTACCAAATCATAATTAATTTGCTTATAGTAGGCATTGTCCTAAAATTAAACTTTTTGTTTGTTTGTTTTAGATCTTACTAGCATTCTAGATAAGTTTTCTGTTCAATCTTTTGGTTAACAATTAATGCATTGTTCGAGCAGACATTGCAAACCCAAGTAGTGAAATTAGAAAAAGGTTTCACAAGTGTATCGAGAAGCCATTTGGTGTTGGTTTGTTCAATTGTTCATAAGACTCATATTCGGCATTTTAACATATCTGTTGAAATATGTTGGTTAAATTAGCTTCATTACTTGTTTTAATCTCTGTTAAGCTTTTTGTTTAATTCTGAATCTTATTCTCTAGATCTGAACAGCAGATCTGAAGAACAGGACTCTGAAAGCTATGAACATCTATCTGAGAATCAAGGTTTTTATTGTCAAGATTACATTGACAATCAAGACTCGATACCTCTGGAGCATTCAGGAAAGCGAAACTAGTAATGATCTTTCAACAACATCCGTATTATTACTAGTTTCGTTTTCCTTGAATCCTCAAAGGTATCTGAGTCTTGATTGTCAATTTAATCTTGACAATAAAAACCTTGATTCTCAGATAGATGTTCATAGCTTCAGAGTCATGTTCTTCAGATCTGTTGTTTAGATCTAGAGAATAAGATTCAGAATTAAACAAAAAGCTTAACATAGATTAAAACAAGTAATGAAGCTAATTTAACCAACATATTTCAACAGATATGTTACAATGCCAAATATGAGTCTTATGAACAATTGAACAAACCAACACCAAATGGCTTCTCGATACACTTGTGAAACTTTTTTCTAATTTCACTACTTGGGTTTGCAATGCCTGTTCGAACAATACATTAATTGTTAACCAAAAGATTGAACAGAAAACTTATCTAGAATGCTAGTAAGATCTAAAACAAACAAACAAAAAGTTTAATTTTAGTCTAACGACTACTATAAGCAAATTAATTATGATTCGACACTTAAATCAAAAGAAGACTCTTCTGGAATATGATCAAGTGATGTTCGATATACTTGTATTATTCTTGCATACATAGACAAATGGCCTAATCACCCCAATATTTCCGGTAATCAAACCAACTTAAAAAATTCCCTCCACTCCGCCATCCCCCTCAACTATTAGCAACCCTTGTTTTTTTTCTTCCATATTTTCCATATTAAATTGTAACTGTTCTAGCAACACACATTTCTTTCTCTTCCCAACCCCACGATTGAAAACAAACAATTTCCATGTGTATACCCATACAATGGCACTACTTAAAAAAATAACTACTACATCCGGTCCCATAAAAGATGCCCACTTTCAAAATATTATCTCACACAAAATATTCATTTAGAAAACCAATAGATCATTAAATGCATATTTTCTAAAGATACCGTTGTCATAACATTTAATATATATTACAAAACAAGCATTTATTATTAGGTAGGGTATATATGTCCATCAATACTTAAAATACAACATATTAATTATTTTCTTAATTTGTGTGTGCAACACAAAAAATGAACACTTTTTATGAAACCTTTCATGCAAATTTATTAGACTTGTGTGGAATATGATCAAGTGATACTAGTAAGGCCTAATCACCCAATGCTTCCGATAAAAAGGTGATATCAGTAATCAACATACTTAAAAAGTATATAAGACAAAACTAAGCTAATATACTAGTAATTTCTCCAAAATCTAGGGCCACTGAGAACTTGGCTTGTGAATTACACCTAAATGCTCATCATTTTTTTGACGCATTGTCAAATCCATTACACACGGATCTTTGTTGTCACAGTCCCACAAATGAATTATATGGTTTGGGTCTAAGACAAGTACCTTAATATCATCAGGTTGGACCTGTATTTGGAACAATTGCTCAAATGCAGCATGAATTATAACTAACCACCTTCAGAATTATAACTAATTGCTGTCTGCCAAAACAACAACAACAACGAACGTGAATTATAACTAACCACCTTCAGAAATATTATATGTAGAAGAAAACAAATACGTTTTTTTTCATATTCCACAATGTTCATAGATTCAGGTCTTTAAATACTTGAGCAAGCAAATAAAATACATCTAGATTGACTTCATTTACATGTATAGTTTCCTTAACTGTGCCACTTTCCACTCTCTCCTGTAAAAACTCGATCGTCTTTGTTTCATCATACTCGACAATTGCGGTCTGTTGAGATTACCAATGAGCTCAAAGCTGCCGTGTCCAAACAAACATAAGCACCATAACAAATGAATAATAGTTTGCTAAATGTACTCTCATTTTATTAGACTTGTCTAGAATATTATCATTTCTGAGAGTATATTTAGGAACTCAAGCAATAATGAGTAATTAAATAAGAAGATGATTAAGATCTTACCTCAATTGCGCCTGTTTTTGTGCACAAAGACACGTACTTGAGGGGGCAAGTGGCTTGAGAGCAGTCACTACTCGATCAGTGAAAAAGAGTTGCTTTTGATGCTTCTATTAGATGTTGACGACACAGCTGACAAGCATGGGAATATATAGGCATAAGAAAATGTTGTTTTCCTCATATGTATGTAGTTTTTCTTGTGAATTGTTTGTCCCGGTGTAACTTGTACCCTTGAATTTCCCTACGAGTTTAGAGACGCCCCTAAGCACACGTATGTGCTAAGTTTGATTGTATTATCACGTGTTGGATACTTTAGCTGACAAGCATGGGCACTAGCTCAGTCGATACTCTTTGAGGCTCGAACTTGACTCGACTAATAAACCTTGTATTTGAAACTCAACTTGAGCCATAAAATAGCAATATCTAACTCGACTCATTAAATACTTGATATAATTCGATTCAACTCTTAAGTTTGACTATTTTTTAAGAATTTTTTTTCCATAAAATACAGTAGTTTTATGGTGGTTCACACCACCACGTCATACTGATCTTTCCGATAGGATTTCTTAAAACAGAAGCGATTTTGTAAAAGCACGAGCATTTATATTTTACGGTTACGCGCCAAGTGTTTTTTTGATTTCTATCATTCCGGATCGTAAGCTCATACTTTAGTTGGACCACCATAAAATTTACGAATAAAATATGATAATATTGGGCTCGACTTGCTTAATGCTTGACCCAGATAATAATTCGTGATTTAATATTTAATAAAAAAAACTTAAATAACTATTTATTTAATTAAACTCAATTGAGTCGACAGTCACTCGGTTACGATATATTAATTGGAGCTTGAGATTGACGGAACAAAATAAATAATTTTAAAAAAAAACGCAAAACCATTTGAATTAAATTTGTTTACGTATACCTCACGAGTAACATGCACTTATCTTCCCGTATGTGTGGCGGAGGAGCTGAAGTCTTAGTACACGGGTAACTTCCCTCTTTATGGGTCGGTGTTAGATTTAGAATTAGTTAATTTGTTTTCTTGTTAGTTCGTCGAGGATGAGAATTATATGAATACTAGTGATGTGAACGTGCTCCGCACGTTTAGGCCATTGTTATGGTTGTGGTTACGTTTATATGAAAGCGGATTATGTAGGGATATTTTAGCCTGCCTGAGTTGTATTTACATTGCCTTAGCTACTGTGTCTGGCTCACGCAAAAGATGTTGTAGCTACATTAGTGTTTAGTTTCAATAGTGTTTAGTCTGTGCTTAGACTACAGAAGACAACATAACAGTTGACCACAGAAGACAACATAACAGTATCTGATTTTTTGATCGAAGCTTCGGATCGTACTCGCTCCAGATATAGTCTCAGCAAAGTGTTGTATAACAGGAGCTTTGGATACCCCACTTAATCGCGAAAGCTCTTGTGCAGAAGATATATAGTATCTCTGCACAAGACAATATATGATTAAGAAACATAGCTTAAAGCTTTAATTGCCTCAAGAAAATACATGTGGCACAATGTGCAGGAATTTTTTTTTTTGCAATAACTATTTTTATGCCGGTTAGTATGTGGGAAAGAAAGATAATTTTGTGTTTAACAAATAAATTTCCAATGACAATCAACAAACTATGAGGCATGAAAATTGAAGGTACCTGTAAATAAAAGCACATTGAGATGACTGGTATGAAAATGATGAAACCTGCCACACAACATGCGACATTACAGCAATAATCCCAATGAGCTGTATTATAGTAAAGGCAAAGGCCCCAACTTGATATTGAATGCTTGTATCCACTGCACTTTGATCCGTAGACGCCTGTGATACGAAACATAGCAAGTATAAAATAAAAAATCCAATAGCAAGTAAACAACGTCCTCAACCAAACGTTTAAGGTTTCATCATGCTCAACTTACTCTGTTCAAAATTCGGCCACTTGGGGTGGCATCAAAAAATGACATGGGGGCACGAAAGATTGCAACGTGCATTTTCTGGAAGAACAGTGTAGCCGTCTTGTACCCGGCTGTTGCAAGAAGTGTAGCCCGGGAAAAGATACAGAGAGAACTTCCAACAGCTAAACCGACATAGACAAGAATCAGAGTGATGCTGCTAACCGGAGGAGCCTCGTCTTTGGACACTCACCACAGCTAAACCGACATAGACAAGAATCAGAGTGATGCTGCTAACCGGACACTCACCACGGTTTGCCTGATACGGTGCATGTTGGCGACGGAACAGGTTTGCCTATCACTCACCACGGTTCTTCTTCCTTTTCTACTACATCTCATACGTATACTTTATCGAATGTCCTTGTTGCTCCTTCCATGAAAATTAATCTTTTATCCGTTCACAAATTTGCTTCTGATAATTCAGTATTTTTTGAATTTCATGATTCGTATTTTTTGGTGAAAGATTACTCGGGCCGCGTCCATCATAGGGGGTTCTTAAAAGACGAGTTGTACCATTTCTCCAGTACCTTCAATAAATTTCTGCTAAAGCTCTTGCGACCTCCCGCTCCTCTCCGGTCCTTTGGCACCAAGTGTTTGGAGTCACCGCTCTTACCCGGTCTGCGTCATGCACTTAGTCACTTATCTATTTCTGTTTTAATAATAAACCGGATCATGTTTGTGCTCCTTGTCAACTTGCTAAGAGTCATCGTCGATCGTTACTGTGTCGATTTTACTTCAAATGCACCTTTGGACTTAGTTTATTCCGATGTCTGGGGCCCTTGTGCCTTACAAACTGACTGGGGCGGTGAATATCGCCGCCTCTTCCAATCCTCACCGCTATGGTATATATCACCGTCTGCCCCCGCTTCTCATACTCATGAACAATGGGTGCCATTGAATGTCGGCACCGCCAAATAGTTGAAATACGCCTGCACTTCTTGCCCAATCCAACCTCCCTTTACAATATTGGGAAGATGTCTTTATCACTGCCACATACATAATTAACCGTCTCCCCACCCGGGTCCTTAACTTTAAAATTCTCTATGAAATGGTACATCACCGTCCCCCCGACTATGCTTTCCTTTAGGTCTTTGGTCATGCGTGTTGGCCCCATCTACGACCCTATAACGCGCATAAATCGATTTTCGCTCCAAAACTTGCATATTCCTCGGCAGCTCTGATCCCTCCCATCATGGTTATAAATGCCTTGACTTATCCGGTGGTCGATCTACCTTTCCCGCCATGTTATTTTTGATGAATCCATCTTTCCTTACACCCTTCCTCCACACCCCTTACCACCTCTAACATACTAGTTCCTCTACCTTTGGCCATAACTCTAACCCCAACTCGGACCACGACTGCTTCCACGGGTCCCCATATAATCCGGACCCACCTCTCCCTTAAGTCCAACCCCTCAACTCCAAGTCAATGTTCCTCTCTGCGTCATCTCCTTTGAATTACCATCTCTCCACCTCCACCCCTTCCACCACCTCCACATCCCATGATCACACGAACAGAAAACTAACTCTTTAAAACCGATTAATGACCCCGACTTTATCCGGTATCCCCTTCCCTGAGCTCTTCTCACATCCACCTCAGATCATCGAACCCACTCATATACATGAAGCATCCAAGCTCTTATGCGTAATGATACTTGGGACTTAGTTCCTACCGTCCTCACATGAATATTGTTGGCAACAAATGGGTTTACGAGGATCAAACGTCATGCGAGATGGGACCATTGAGCGCTACTAAGGCTTGCCTTGTGGCCAAAGACTATCATCAAGCGAAGGTATTGACTACCTCGAGACCTTGATCCCGTTGTCAAGCTTTATCACTATCCGTCTTCTTCTATCTCTTGCCATATCTCAAAAGTGGCCGCTTCGACAAGTTGACATCCAAAATGCATTCTTATATGGTCATCTTACATAGACAGTTTATATGCAGCAGCCGCAGGGGTTCACTCACCCCGACTACCCTAATCATGTATGTACTTTAAAGCGCGATCTATATATGGTTTACGCCAAGCACCAGGCGTGGTTCTCTCGGTTCACGAGAGAGGTTCTTTCGGTTTTGGATTCTTTGCCGCCAAAGCGACACTTCTCTTTACATTTTATCCAGGATACCGATCGCATTTATTTACTTATTTATGTTGATGATGTTATTATTACTGGCACTTCTCCATCTCTTATCCAACAGGTTATTGACTATCTTGGTGCTCACTTTCCTGTCAAAGACCTCGGGCCTTTATCATACTTCTTTGGCATTGAAGCACTACCCACTCATGACGGGCTCTTTCTTACCCAACGCAAATATATTCTCCAATTATTACAGAAAGCAGGAATGGACAAGTCCAAGCCCTGTCACACTCCGATGGTAGCTAATGTTAAATCTGCAACAACTGCGCAAATCCTCATTTCTCAAATCCTACACTTTACCGTACCATTGTTGAAGGCCTACAATATCTAAGTTTCACTCGGCCCGATATTGCCTTCCCTGTTCACCCCACACCCAAAACCCCACCACTTAAAATTTTTTCAATACCTTCCACAAAAATTCATCTCACACTACACCACTACTTGATTTCTTCATCATTCTATCTCCTTTCTTCCATAAAAATTACAAAAATCAAAAATGGATAAAAAACAAGCTCCTTTTTTTCCGGCGACTTAACAACTTTTCCGGCCTACTTTTCAACGTTTTCTTCATATTAAGGTATTATTTAGTTTATTTAGTTATCAATTTCGTATTTTTCATAATTTTTTAGATTAATTTCAACTGTTTTAATTTTTGAGTGTGTTATGACATTTTTATTTTTTGTTGTTTTTGTTGTTGATTGGCTTTACCAATATCGTAGAATGGCTGAGTCGAGTAGAAAAGCCTCTAAAAAGCGAAAATCAAACATTCCTATATCAACTCCGGTCGTAGGCACAATAATTTTATCACCCGAAGAAGAAGCCGTAAGCTTTAATAAAACAGCATCACAAGAAGCTAAGAACGCGTATGAAAGAATTTACAGTAAATGTGATGTTTTGATTGAAAAAGGATTAGATTTGGATGACTTAGGTGATGAAGTTAAAAATATTTTTACGAGACGTCAGTGGTTAAAACTAGCAGCCAGAAGAGAAGGGGAGATAAACACGACTTTAGTAGCTGAGTTTTATTCAGTTTTGTCTACTTTGTCACAAGATGAGCTTACTAAGTCGCAAACTGTACCCCTAAGAACTAGAAATGTTCCTTTTAACCCTGCCGTCATAAATGAAATTTTAGGAGTTGAAGTTTTTCCTGATGATGAAGATTACAGGGTAGTTTGGAATCTAGATGATCCTGCAAGCTTTGAACAGACTGCCCTAAAAGCTCAACACGCTTTTGACCCAACCGTTGTGTGGGTTGAAAATAGATTTAACTACGGGAAATGTTTTAGAGGTTTAAGGGCGATTAAAAGATTTATTAACCATAATCTCTATCCTTCTAGTAAACATACTGCTTTTGGAAAGGAAGATGTTTGTATCGCTTGGGCGATGGTAAATGATGTAAGGGTGGATGTCGGAAAAATAATATTTAAAAGAATTTTCGAGAGCATTGTCATCGCCAGACCAGGGAGTCATCTGTACTTCCCTTGCTTTATTTCGGATTTATGTCGTATGTCGGGAGTACAATTCCTGCCTAATGACAAGTTAGCTCTGGCAGATGCACCTCTGATTGGACCAAGTTTGACTAGGCTTCCGGATGGTACGATAAGCTCTTTGATTAGAAGCCGTCAAACTCAACCAGCTCCACCAATCTTCACATCTTCTTCTTTTCCATCTTTTTCTAGTCAGCCTCAACAAACTCCTTTCTCCAACACTATCACCTATGATATGTTTCAATCTTTAGTTTCAGACGTTGCACGTGGTCAAGCCAACATGGCTTTGTATGCTGAAAGTAATAGGCAGTGGTGTGACGATATTCGTAGATGTTTAAGGAGGAACGAGCAGTTGCTTCGTAATCCTACCTTTGATTATCCTGCCTATCCACCTTGTCAGTCAGATCCGTATACCTTACCAGATTGGGTAACACCTATTCCACCACCTTCGAGCTTTCATCCAACGTCATATCCTTTTGGGAGCCAATCTAGTGGAACAGGTGTATTTTCGACAGGTATTCAGAGACCAGCGATGTCTAGTTGGGGAGGATTCACTGAGTTTGCACATATTACGACTGTCATGAGTTCTATGGGTCTTGATAGTTCAGTCAGGACCACGACTACAATTCAGCAGCCAGCTTCTCAGTCGTTTCCGAGTTCGAGCTTTCATGTTGATCCTAAGGAGGACTATGAAGAAGATTGAACTTTATTATTTTTACTACACATTGTACTCGACATTTTTATTTAGATATTGGTTCGTTTTCGTTTTCGTTTATTTTCGTTTTATAATCGTTTTATCGAAATATGGTTTTAATTCTAAATCGTTTTAATTTTTATAAACTATAAAAACCCAAAAATAATTTTGCATCATTACTAAGTCGTTTTCAAAATATAATGTGTCGTTTTATCAGTCTGTATCAAGTTAGATGAATTTAATTCAGCCTTTATAAAATATCTTCAAAGAGGTATGTATTGTTACACACGTGAAGTAAAAAAACAAAACACAACTTGACTTTTACCTCTGTCCTCGGTGAAGTGAAATTGAGGCCGGACCGAGCCGGCTTAGTCTCGGCCCGAGCCGTGAAGAAAAATGGGATGAGTCATGCTTGAGTCCGTCTAATGTACCCCACGTATGTTTTTTTTTACTATCTATTTAATCAAGTAAAGATATGAGCAAGATATGCCATCCCCTTTCACTTCTTTTCATTTTCTATCTGTTTACTTTCTTGTATTTTTTTTACTTTTCATCTGGTTTTAAAAAATGTCGAACCGATCCTCACCTTCTGTCAATTCATATGAGCCTAACACCCCGGATGCTCCGGAGTCTCAAGCTTCTAACGATAATGTAATTTTACACCCTCGTTTTGCTAATTACATTATCGTTAGAAGCGAGTTACGAGGATTGGAACGTGTGCCCGAAGCTTAAACGTTCAAACGGATCAAAACACGGTGGTACTACAACCATACTTTCCACTGATCTGCATTTTGATCCACCTTAGAGGCATATTCTGGGCTGGACATCTTCATGAAAGTTGTAGACAATTGAATCGACTTTCCAACGCAACTTGAATCACTCGATTTGGAGGTCTACACACAAAGTTATGACTGATTCATGAAGGTGTGTCACCATAGGCGAGATCTTCGTTACGTTTTGTGAAGAAAAAAATCTGACAAAGGCGCTGTCAAGACAAAGGCGCTTCTTTGTGAGTCCAGATCTGAAAAAACACCATTAATACACCCCCATTTGATCTAGATCGAGGGACATTTTTTTTTATCTTTTTCTTGACTATTTCTCTGCACTTTTCCATTTCTTTTAGTTTAGATTATGTCTTATGTAAATAGTTAGATTAAATTAGTTAAACTAGTTGTAATCCGAAGATCGTCGCTACCCGGTTGTTTGAATTTCAACTTGGATTTTGTTTCCGTGTTCGGTGTTCTTCATCTTCACTTTTCGGTAATCACATTTGACTTTCGAATCTTGAATCTTGTGGTTTATATTGATGATTTCTTGATCTTTTCTTACTTTAATGAGTAGTTAATTTACCGATAGTCGAGTTATGTGATAATCATTGAAATCGAATCCTTAGCTCATTGATTGAAGTGTTTTGATGTTATGATTGTTAGATTCTCGATGTTGTTTTTGTTTTAGAACTTATGCCTAATGACGTTTATTGAACTCGCGACTCGATAATCGTATCACACGTATCGTCTTTACATATGTATTTTGCGAGAGGGTACGGGAAAAGGGTTCTAGGATCACCGTGTAAAACCGACCGAGTTGTTGATTCGGTTTCGTGTGTGAGAGTTTTATCGTTGTTAACGAGCGTCTCATGAGCGTGAGACCGTGTCGGGTCGATTAAATCCGGTCGGATTGTTGAATTCGACATAGGAAACTAGGTTGTTGAAATTGGCGCTTAGTTTCGAAATAGGAGGCGACACCCTTCAACGATGCCGAGAACATTAAAGTAGATCAAACACTTCGGAAATGAGTCAGGGCTAGAAAGTAGTTGGTTGGATCATAGCTCGGCTATCTTGTTTTTCATAGTTTAAACCCTTTTCTTTTGTGCATATTTAGTGTTAGAACCGGTGATCGACAAATCACCGTCTCCGAGAGTTGTGTTGACCTAAACTAGAGCGAGACCGACTTTGGTACTCGACCAGGTTCCTGTGGGATACGACCTTGACTCACCAATTCTAGGCTCTGATTGACCCGGTACACTCGCGGTGAGATTGGACACTTAGAAAAGGCCGATCAAATTTTAAGGCGCCGTTGCCGGGAATCGGGTTGATATTTTGTAAGTTAGTTGAGTTCTTAGGATTAGGTCGTTTCTCTTATTTGTTTTTTTTTTATGTATAGTTTGTTTTATTTTGTTGTTGTTGAAGTGTCACACCACCTACTCCGGTAGTGGTAGTGACAAGATACCGTGATTGTGTTTGTGTTGTTTCCTGTTTGCGGATAATGAATCCAGACTACAATTACGGCTCATATCCTTACCCATTCGTATATTACAATTATGGTGCTATGGGTTACCAAACACAACCATTTTATCGTTCAACCCATACGCCACATCATACGGGAATGCGTGGGATAATGCCCCAAGTTACTATGATCAACAACTCGATACTCTTCCACCTCCGCCTCAAGAATCGAGAGACATACACGGAGGAAATGATCCAAGATGATACTAGAGATCCGTAATAGCACTACGGAAATTCTAGCTTCTTTACGGAGAATAGAAATTCTACTAGATCAGCGATCGAGAGGAAGGAGGCCGAGAGGAGAGAGCAAGAAAGTATGATTGAAATCACCCCGGAGGAACACTACGAGGACGGTATGACTTTTGTATCTATTGAGTCACCTGTTCCGTCTTCATTTAGAGCTATTGTTATATCTTCAGGGGTGCACCCTATTGAGTTTGTTGTTGATATTGAGCCTAAATGTGCATACTTGGTGTTAGAGTCGTTGTTAGTTGGGATATGTTTTAGTTCGGGGAAAGTGAATTCGTTGTTCTGTGCAACGGATTCATCGAACCATTCATGGTGGTGGGGATTGAGCCCCGTTTTGATATTGTTTTATTTTCTGGGGGTGCTCAATTCCTATGATTTTGTGAAGGAGACGCAACGGTTTGCTCTCCTTTGGTATATCTATCCTTGATATAGTTCGGGGTAGAGAGTCTAACTGAGGACTATAAACTCAGAATGTATTTTTATCGCTTTTCTTCCCCTAGTGTGTCATTGTGGTTCTTTAGTGTGTATTCGGGTAATTTTTGTTGTGATATAACCCGATGTAGTGTGTATTTTGAAACTTGGGTAAATTTTGTTGTGATATAACCCGTGTAGTGTGTATTATGAGAGGTTAGTGTGGTGTTTTTGGTTTTGATTAATCGTGGTTGTCCGTCTAGTTTCATTTCGTTATCTCCATACCTGTGTATCTCGTGTAGTTGTTGTTTCTGTTGATATTAGCACAGGTACCCTGGGAGGACTTTCTACGGATGCCACGTGATCGTACTCGCATCATTTTCCGGTTGTAAGCTAACTTTTCTACCCTTATCCTTCGTGTTTCGTTTTAAAGTAGGGGGTGGTTAGTTTAGCTTAAATGTCCTGTATTCATGTCGAATGAGTTATACTTAGCGATTGTTGTCCCTTTAGTTTAAATAAGTCAGATTCTGAGAATTTTGATGGTTTTGACATTGGTTTTGATACATCGAGCCTTCGGTATTGTTTTGATAAACATATAGTTATTGTATAGATGCATTTCATTTGAGTTGAGATCTTGTATTGAGAATCGAATAGTTCTATCACGTTAGCTTCGACGTCATTTATCACCATGATTAGTGAACGATTATGGTAGTTCTTAATGACCCGGTTACCTAGAACTTATATTAGTAACTTCGAGGCGAAATGGAAAGGTCGTCGTTGTAGGTACGGGATGACGGTTTTGGCATTTATTTTGACCCGATCAGAGCCATAAGCCATCCTTATATGTATATCCACAGTTACCCCTCTCAGCCTTTTGTAGGGTGGTTAGACCGCCGCCCGAACGGACCATTTTGTTACTAACCCGTACGTATAATCGATGTCCCTAGCCTTATTTCGGTCTACGTATCATTGACTACCTTGCAATTGAGCTTTTATTTCCGCACATTTATACGATGTTGCGAGATGTTGTGGTATGGGAGTGCTGTTGTGACATTTTATTATTCGAGTTATCCGGTATGAGAGTGTGACGGTGTGTTGGTTCGACTTTGTTCGCAATTTTGATGTGTATAGTTTTGTACATACATGTATATAGTTTGGAAAAAATATAAGAAAAAAAAAAGGAAAAAAAAAGTGAAAAAAAAGAAAAAAGAAGAAAAAAAAAATGAAAAAGATAGTGTATATATATTTATCGTATGTGTTTTAATTTTTAGAAAGTGTCCAGAAAATAATGGACCAAGTTATTGTTGTTTAGAGTTGGAGTTGGGGTTTATTTCGGATATCGAGATTGTTTTTATAGTTGGAGAGTTTGAGGCGTTTGAAACCGAGTTTCATATTTATTTTTCTCGGTTAAAGCTCGTTTGCACCTTCTCTTTCTATTTTTATCGTAAATATCCTTTCGTAGCCCTAACCTCGAGCCTAAACGATATAACCCCCGCAAGTCCTGCTCGACCGCATTACTAGGCGACGATAGACCTCGATTAGTGGAGAAGTTTACGACGTATAAGCCTATGGTGTAATCCTGGTATGTACGCGTCTATAATCTAAACCGGTCATTGGTGATTAATGTCGAAGAAGCTATATACACACACACACACATTCTTTTCTCGATACAATGTAGAGCTCGAGTTTTATGCATTTATATCAGTTACTTGTGTTTTACCATTTCAATTCTTATAGCCTTAATGTATGATAGCAATGTTGACTCCATCTTTATTTTTGGATCGCTTATTTTTGCTCGAGGGCGAGCAAACGCTAAGTAGGGGGTAGTTGAGGGGAGTCAAATTGACTATCATTTAACTTTGTGATTATACCCCGTTTATACCTCGTTTTATGTGTTTCCGGGGACATTTGGTTGTATTTTGATGTATTTACACCTTGGTTATCATTTTGGGACCTAGGACGTAAAGTCCGGGATTCTCGGTCTTTTTCGGTGTAATTTACTATACTCTCGGTCACCCTAGTGTCCTGTAGGGATTACGTGTGGTATTTGTTGTGATTAAGCATGTGTATTAGGTGTTCAAGAAGGCCGGAATGCGAGTTACGAGGATTGGAACGCGTGTGCCCGAAGCTTAAACGCTCAAACGGATCAAAACACGGTGGTACTACAACCATACTTTCCATCGATCTGCATTTTGATCCACCTTAGAGGCATATTCTCGGGCTGGACATCTTCATGAAAGTTGTAGACAATTGAATCAGCTTTCCAACGCAACTTGAATCACTCGATTTGGAGGTCTACACACAAAGTTATGATCGATTTCTTGAAGGTGTGTCACCATAGGCGAGATCTTTATTACGTTTGTGAAGAAAAAATCGACACAGCGGCGCGCTGTCAAGATCTGCGCCTCCCTTTGTGAGTCCAGATCTCGAAAAAACACCATAAATACACACCCATTTGATCTAGATCGAGGACATTTTTTTTTATCTTCTTCTTCACTATTTATTTCTGCAGACTTTTCCATTTCTTTTAGTTTAGATTAGGTCTTATGTAAATAGTTAGATTAAATTAGTTAAACTAGTTGTAATCCGAAGATCGTCGCTACCCGGTTGTTTGAATTTCAACTTGGATTTCGTTTCCGTGTTCGGTGTTCTTCATCTTCACTTTTCCGGTAATCACATTTACAGCTTTCGAATCTTGAATCTTGTGGTTTATATTGATTATTTCTTGATCTTTTCTTACTTTAATGAGTAGTTAATTTACCGATAGTCGAGTTATGTGATAATCATTGAAATCGAATCCTTAGCTCATTGATTGAAGTGTTTTGATGTTATGATTGTTAGATTCTCGATGTTGTTTTTGTTCTAGAACTTATGCCTAATGACGTTTATTGAACTCACGACTCGATAATCGTATCACACGTATCGTCTTTACATATGTATTTTGCGAGAGGGTACGGGAAAAGGGGTTCTAGGATCACCGTGTAAAACCGACTGAGTTGTTCAGATTCGGTTTCGTGTGTGAGGTTTTTATCGTTGTTAACGAGCGTCTCATAGAGCGTAGACCGTGTCGGGTCAGTTAAATCCGGTCAGCGGACTGTTGAATTCGACATAGGAAACTAGGTTGTTGAAATTGGCGCTTAGTTTCGGAAATAGGAGACGACACCCTTCAACGATGCCGAGAACATTAAAGTAGATCGAAACACTTCCGGAAATGAGTCAGGGCTAGAAAGTAGTTGGTTGGATCATAGCTCGGCTATCTTGTTTTTCATAGTTTAAACCCTTTTCTTTTGTGCATATTTAGTGTTAGAACCGGTGATCTGACAAATCACCGTCTCCAGTAGTTGTGTTGACCTAAACTAGGAACGAGACCGACTTTGGTACTCGACTGTGTTCCCCTGTGGGATACGACCTTGACTCACCAATTCTAGGCTACAGTTGACCCGGTACACTGCCGGTGAGATTGGACACTTAGAAAAGGCCGATCAAGTTTTCTGGCGCCGTTGCCGGGGAATCGGGTTGATATTTTGTAAGTTAGTTGAGTTCTTAGGATTAGGTCGTTTATCTTATTTGTTTTTTTTTATGTATAGTTTGTTTTATTTTGTTGTTGTTGAAGTGTCACACCACCTACTCCGGTAGTGGTAGTGACAAGATACCGTGATTGTGTTCGTGTTGTTTCCCTGTTTGCAGATAAAGTAATAGGCTTGACAACGGGACTGAAGGTCTCGAGGTAGTCAATACCTTCAGTTTGATGATAGTCTTTGGCCACAAGGCAAGCCTTGTAGCGCTCAATGGTCCCATCTGCATGATGTTTGATCCTGTAAACCCATTTGTTGCCAACAATATTCATGTGAGGACGGTAGGGAACTAAGTCCCAAGTATCATTACGCATAAGAGCTTGGATGCTTCAGTGTATGAGGTGGGTTCAGTATCTGAGGTGGATGTGAGAAGAGCTCAGGGAAGGGGATACCGGATAAAGTCGGGGTCATTAATCGGTTTCAAAGAGTTAGTTTTCTGTTCGTGTGATCATGGGATGTGGAGGGGTGGAAGGGGTGGAGGTGTAGGAGATGGTAATTCAAAGGGAGATGACGCAGGAGAGGAACATTGACTTGGAGTTGAGGGGGTTGGACTTAGGGAGAGGGTGGGTCCGGATTATGTGGGGGACCCGGTGGAACAGAGTCGTGGTCCAGAGTTGGGGTTAGAGTTATGGCCAAAGGTAGAGGAACTAGTATGTTAGAGGTGGTAAGGGGTGTGGAGGAAGGGGTGTAAGGAAAGATGGATTCATCAAAAATAACATGGCGGGAAAGGTAGATCGACCCTTTGGATAAGTCAAGGCATTTATAACCATGATGGGAGGGGATCTGTAGCGAGGAATATGCAAGTTTTGGAGCGAAAATCTGTTTTATGCGCGTTATAGGGTCGTAGATGGGGCCAACACGCACAGCCAAAGACCTAAAGCAAAACATAGTCGGGGGGACGGTGATGTACCATTTCATAGAGAATTTTAAAGTTAAGGACCCGGGTGGGGAGACGGTTAATGATGTATGTGGCAGTGATAAAGGCATCTTCCCAATATTGTAAAGGGAGGTTGGATTGGGCAAGAAGTGCAAGGCCTACTTCAACTATTTGGCGGTGGCGACATTCAATGGCACCCATTTGTTCATGAGTATGAGGGCAGGGACGACGGTGATATATACCTGTAGCAGTGAGGGATTGGAAGAGGCGGCGATATTCACCGCCCCAGTCAGTTTGTAAGGCACAAGGGCCCCAGACATCGGAATTAACTAAGTCCAAAGGTGCATTTGAAGTAAAATCTGACACAGGTAACGACTGACGATGACTCTTAGCAAGTTGACAAGGAGCACAAACATGATCCGGTTTATTATTAGAAACAGAAATAGATAAGTGACTAAGTGCATGACGCAGGACCGGGTAAGAGCAGTGACCCAAACACTGGTGCCAAAGGACCGGAGAGGAGCGGGAGGCTGCAAGAGCTTTAGCAGGAAATTTATTGAAGGTACTTGAGAAATGGTACAACCCGTCTTTTAAGAACCCTCTATGATGGACGCGGCCCGAGTAATCCTTCACCAAAAAATATGAATCATGAAATTCAAAAAAGATTGAATTATCAGAAGCAAATTTGTGAACGGATAAAATATTATTTCTTATGGAAGGAGTAACAAGGACATTCGATAAAGTATACGTATGAGATGTAGTAGAAAAGGAAGAAGAACCGTGGTGAGTGATAGGCAAACCTGTTCCGTCGCCAACATGCACCGTATCAGGACCAGTATATGGTTCAGAGGAGACATTTAAATTCCGGAAATTGTTGGTGAGATGGTGCGTGGCACCGGTATCCGGTATTCATTCGTTGTTAGCTGGGGAAGGTGCAGCTTGGGCCGCATAAGCTTGTGGATTGCGGGAAGTGCGCGGTGGAGGCGGTGGGTCTGAATCAAATCGGTACCAGCATATTTGGGCCGTATGACCGACCCGTTCACATATTTGACATTGAGGAGCAGGGGCTGAATTACTATTAGAACGCTGTTGTTGTTGATTGGCACGTCCTCGGCTGTTGCTGTTGCGCCCCCTGCCTCTATGCGGTTGGGAGGAGCGGCCACGACCAGATTGAGGACCAGAAAAATTAGAAAAATTTGCAACGACTGAAGGAGGTGGTGCCGGCGCTATTGCGGCCTGTAGAGCACTGGGACGGTGATGCAGAAGGCGGGATTCGGTTGTCAGAAGTAGCGCAAAAACCTCATCAAGGGTTATAGAATCATGGGATGAGATCATTGCCACCATTGGATCAGAGTCTTGGCCGAGTCCGGCTAGCAGATAGGCGATGGTATCGTCGGTGGTGAGAGGGTGGCCGGCCATGGCCTACTCGTCAGATAACCTTTTGATTCTTACGTAATATTCTGTGGCGATAAGATTATCCTTGCGGGTAGAGGCTAGCTCAGTGTGAATTTGAACGAGCTTGGCTCGACTCTGAGATGCGAAGCAGGTTTGAAGTGCAGCCCATATTTCGGAGGAGGTGGTGGCTGTATAAACTTGCATCAATACTTCCTCGGAGAGAGACGATGTAATGGTACTGAGTATGAGGTTGTCTTGTTTCGACCAATGTGCATATGTTGGGTTGGGCATGGTTTTGTTATTCGAATCAGTGATGGTCGCCGGAGGAGGAGGAGGAATGGAACCATCTACGTAACCGAAAACACCGTGCCCCTTGAGATACGGTAGGAGTTGGGCACGCCATAAATGATAATTTTGCCTTGTGAGTTTGATGATATGTATGGTGGAGGATGGATTGAAGGAGGGATATATGTGGTTGGAGTTGGCTTGATCATTAGCAGAGGTGGCTGTGGATTCACTGGTAATGGCCATGAAGAAGAAGGCCGAAGGAGATGCTGGTAGTCTCTTTTTTTCTTTTTCTTTTTTTTTTTGGTATGTTACAGGGATGAAGGAAACGTTTGGGAGGTGGGAGGAGAATCAGGCATGATTGGGAGAGGGAGAGATCAATGCTATCATGGCTCTGATACCATAATAACAAAATAAATGAATGATTTTATTCATTGATTTTGGATGATTTGCACATGGGTACATCAGGTACATTTATAGGTACATCAAGGTAATGTAATAAGACAAAAATATCCCTGTGTATTAAATGTATTAATTCTAGAATATTCCTAATTATTATTCAGAGGTGATATATTCTTCAATACGGCCACACAGCAGCAATGATATGAACCCACCAAACATGATCAATACGCATCGAAAGCAAACATCAACAACAATAACACCCGAATAACCATAAGCCAAGAGTAAAAAAAAAAAGAAAAAAAACCTTTGAAATGAACTCAAAGAAACATGGCAGCACATACACAACGTTTCAATAATATAGCACGAAACATTTAGATCAATAAAAGAGAAGTCACACTAATTTAATAGCTATTTTGGCCCAACCCTTCCACTTATATCCATCAATCTGCTTTTTGTTTTGTTTCAATTGTTTTCCAAGCCGAAGATGAAGTGACCTCTTAAGGTCCTCTGATGGAAGGTGTGGTTGTTAGGGTTGATTGGGAAGAAGTAGATAGAGATTTTTTTTTGTGTTAAAGTGGCCTCTCAAGGTCTCTAATGGAAGGTGTGGTTGCTAGGGTTGATCATGTGGAGGCGTAATAATACCGTGAAGCATGGTATAAACGTGACTCACCAAGGACTAATATTTTTTATATTTTTGATTCATCAAGTACGTATTTATGCGTTTAATCTAACAACTTAAGTTCATTGCAAATGCACATAGAAGACTTCTTAAGGACCACTAGACCTTAGACCAACTTTACATTACACTACTTAGCACATTGCATAGAAATATTGGAATCTAATCCAATACCCAAAAAGCTAAGAAATAAGGCTTCCGGTGATCTCGAGTATCTCCCCAGAGGATCTCCACAAGGCGCTTAGCCGAATACACCAGAAACCGAACCCTTAACTTCGTCATGTTACAAGTAAGACATTGAACTCAAGTCAACATCCATAGTCCTACACTACAAGGACCAAAACCAAAACAAAAAAGGGAAGAAAAAAAATTACAGACTTACACACAGATTCACGAGTAAGCTGATCGAGATCCTTGCGGCGTTGCCGGTGTTTTTTGGGATATTAGACACCAAATCACTTTTACAGTCCATAATCGACTTCCACAAGGTTGACGGTGAGGATTGACTTTTTGAAAGTCGATTATAGGCTAAATAACGGGCTTTCCAAAGGTGGATTAGGTGTGATGCCGTGTTAAGTTTGAGGGTTGTAGGCATAATGGAAGCTGACTCCTTTATTTCCGTCTGCTATTTCTTTCAGGAGTTGCAGTTCAAACATGGAAAAGCTTATCTGTTGAGGAAGGTGTAAGTTTTCAATCTGTTGTTCAACCTTTAATAATTGACTCGTACAGTTACATACAACAAGAACAGCTCTTATTTTTTTCATAGCTAACCTCACCAGTAGTAGCTAGAGAAACAGGCGAGTTCTACTCCCATTAAAGGTTTTGTGTTTCTCTATCGTTGACTGTGATTCAATTTGCTCCTCCTTCGGAGTATGGGTTGTGCTATCTTGATTACACATAAATGTGTGTTGCGTGTAGGAAACCGCCATATAACCCTAAATATGTTTGTAATTCTCTTTCAGACATGTAAATTACACTATGCAAAATAAAAGGTACAAGTCATAAGAAAACTGATCTTTTTGAAAGGATGCCATGATAATATTTGGATTGTGACATTAAAGATCCCAACTTTAACTAAAAAGAAAATTGAAGGAAAAAAATGTGCTTTATACCAAAGAGATGGACTCTACTTTTTCTGCAATGACAAAACTATAGATATGGTTTGTTTTAAGAGTAATTATTTATTCGTTATAAGCCATGGATTTTTCTAGAGACAATGCAAACTCATGTACATACGACTTTGATCGAATATGTGTTTCTTGAGAAGTCTTTATATGATAATGGCATCAACTATAAAAATATATTAATGTGATTTAGCATCCCTTTTTCAGATGTGATTTTGTGTTTATCTATTGACTATGTACACAGGTAATGAAGGATGGGAGAATTACGCAATGTGGAAAGTACACCGACATTCTTACATCAGGTACGGACTTCATGGAACTCGTGGGAGCACACAAAAAAGCTTTCGCAGGACTTGATATGGATGAGGGAGGGTCAGGTACCATCAATGAGGATAGCAACAAAGCGAGTGACGAGAACATTGTAAAACCCGAGAATGTAGATGGCCCGGATGGAAAAACAGATAATGTACTTAAAGAAAAAAGGCAACTTGTTCAAGAAGAAGAAAGAGAGAAAGAGAAAGTTGGTTTTCCGGTGTATTGGAGATTCATAACAATGGCGTATGGGGGAGCTCTCGTGCCCTTAATACTATTGGCACAAATTCTATTCCAGTGTCTGCAAATTGGGAGCAATTATTGGATGTCTTGGGCTACGCCTCTGTCCAAAGACGTGGCTCCTCCGGTTAGCAGCATCACTCTGATTTTTGTCTATGTCGGTTTAGCTGTTGGAAGTTCTCTCTGTATCCTTTCCCGGGCTACACTTCTTGCAACAGCCGGGTACAAGACGGCTACACTGTTCTTCCAGAAAATGCACGTTGCAATCTTTCGTGCCCCCATGTCATTTACGGAAAAGGTCTGAACATTTACGGAAAAGGTCTGGTTCCTCCCAGTAATAAAATTTTAAGTCATAAAAAAAACTTTTTTTTCTGCTACCAAGTCCAATGAGACGGAATATAATCACAGGTTAAGTAATTAATGATATCTCCAAACCAAGGTGACATTTCCTTAGAAGGAATTCTATTCTTTAATAACTGCATGGTTGAAGGAGTATCTATTCTAAATAGTTGTTCATCAGGAAATGAATCTTTTATTTCAATTCCCTTTTCTTCATTTTCCATTCTACTTAGATGATCTGCTACTACATTCTCACTTCCTTTTTATCTTTAATTTCAATATCGAATTCTTGAAGTAAGAGAATCCATCTAAGAAGACGAGGTTTAGCATCTTTCTTACTTAGTAAATACTTCAGTGCTGAATGGTCTGTATAAATTATTACCTTAGAACCAACAATGTACGATCGAAACTTATCTAAGGCAAAAATCACAGCCAACAGTTCTTTTTCTGTAGTTGCATAATTTAGTTGAGCAGTGTTTAATGTGTGAGATGCATAGTAAATAGCTTTGAGAATTTTGTTAAATCTTTGACCTAAAAGCACTCCTACAAACTAAATCACTTGCATCACACATAATCTCAAACGGCAAACTCAACTGGGTGCTACTAACACCAGTGCAGTAGTCAACCTTGCTTTTAAGGTCTGAAAAGCTTCCATACATTTACTATCAAAGTTAAAAGGTACTTCCTTTTCAAGTAAATGACTTAGAGGTTTTGCTATTTTCGAGAAATCTGCAATGAATCTTCTATAAAATCATGCATGTCCGAGAAATCCTCTTAGGGTTCTTAAATTAATTGGTGGAGGTAACTTTTCAATTACTTCGACTTTAGCTTTATCAACTTCAATACCTTCTTCAGAGATTCTATGACCTAAAACAATCCCTTCTGATACCATTAAGTGACATTTTTCCCAGTTTAAAACTAAATTGGTATCTTCACAACGTTGTAACACTCGTTTTAAGTGTAACAAACAAACATCGAATGAATCTCCGTAAACACTAAAGTCATCCATAAAAATTTCTAAGAATTTCTCAACCATATCAGCAAATATAGCCATCATACACCTTTGAAACGATTTGGTGCATTACATAAACCAAGCGACATTCTTTTATAAGCAAAAGTTCCATAATGACAAGTGAAAGTAGTTTTTCTCTATCTCTCCTTTGCAATGAATATCTCAGTAAATATCACGAATAACCATCTAAGAAAGCATAATACTTATGTCCACTTAAGCGTTCCAACATCCGAACTATGAATGGAAGTGGATGATGATCTTTCTTAGTATGATCATTTAGTTTTCTAAAATCAATGCACATTCGATAACTCGTAATCTCTCTTGTCGGAATCCATTCATTCTTTTCATTCTCTTTCTTTGTGAAACCTCCTTTCATTGGTACCACTTGAGTTGTACTTACCCATTCACTATACGATATGGGAAAAATTATCCCCATTTCTAATAGCTTAATGACCTCTTTCTTAACAATTAATCGCAAATTTGGGTTGAGGCGGCGTTGCGGTTGAATACAAGGTTTAGCATCTTCCTTCAGAATTATCTTATGAACGCAAATCTCAGGGCTAATACCTCGAATATCGGCAACTGTCCATCCAAAAGCTTTCTTATGCTTTTTCAACATTCTAAGTAATTGATCTTCTTGTTGCTCAGTTAAAGATGATGAAATAATAATCGGTAATAGATTATTAGTTTCAAGAAAAGCATACTTCAGATTTAAAGGTAACGGTTTCAATTCCAGATTCTTAGGTGGATCTTCCAGTGATGGTTTAAGAACTGGTCCTTCTAGTTCTAATTCCAAATACTTATGCCATGATGGTTTAAAAGTTTAACTTCCTTTATCTAGAGAAAGGATTATCTCTTTCATTTCGGTGTCTTTCTCATCTTCCTTATAGATAGACAGAGTTAAGCATTCTTCTAATCTGTCTTCAAAAGTTGGTAGCGATTATCATGATGCCAGAATGAATATCTTCTATAAAAGAACATGATTCTCGGTGATCTGTATGGATGTTCCATAGCTTTGAAAATATTGAAAGCAACTTCATCTTCATTGACTCTCGTAATTAATTCTCCTTTACGGACATCTATTAAAGTTCTTCCTGTAGCTAGAAATGGTCGACCTAAGATAAGTGGCGCTGAATATCCTTCTTCCATTTCCATAACTACAAAGTCTCTTGGAAAATAGAACTTGTCTACTTTAACCAATACGTCCTCAATAATTCCTTTAGGGTATTTAATCGATCTATCCGCCATCTGCAGAGTCATTTCGATCTTAAGTAAGCTATGCCTAGCTTCTTATAATCCTCATAAGACATGAGATTTATACTAGCTCCAAGATCACATAAGACCTTCTTAAGCAGAAATCCTCCAATTTCACATGGAATGGTAAAACTACCAGGATCTTTCGGTTTAGGTGGTAACTTATGCCGCAAAAGCTGAGAACATTCTTCATTTAGGCATATATTCTCATATTCCTCTAATTTTTTCTTGTTTGATGAATATCTTTCGAAACTTTCCATAAGCGAGCATACTAATTAGAGCTTCGATAATGAGGATATTAACATGAATATGACGAAAAGTATCAAGGAAACGAGCATACTTACGATCGGTTTTAATCTTTTAATTTGATCTTTAGGTGGGTAAGGTAAAGATTCTAAATCTATAACCTTTGATCCCAAAGTCATTTCTCTTTTCCTTTCTCCTTAAACTTTTGAGTATTACTTGATCGCCAAGTATCATGATCTTGAGTTTTTTCTTTTAAAACATTCCCTGAATCAATCTCTACTTGATTCCTTGATTCTTCTTGTTTCTCATCCTTGTTTTCATTATTTTCCATTCTAACATGTTCCTTGAATAAAGTCCTTAAATCTTTATCCATGGGATCTTTCAAAATCCTAGGGATTTTTACCCATTTTTCACCTTCATTCTCAGGTTCCAAACTTCTATTCCTTTTCAAGAAATTCTCTATAATTTCTTCTTACTCATCAGTGAATTCAAGTTCATCTTTAGTTTCATCATTTTTCCCATCTAAATCATTTTCTACTTCATTATTCCCGAAGTTTTCTACTTCATTACTACCACAAAGTTTTCTACTTCTCGTAACTACAACATTTACCTCTCTCGGATTTCTTTCAGTATTGCTTGGTAATCCTCCAGGAGGTCTACTGCTATTTCGTTCACCTTCCCTACTCAAATGATCTTCCATATTCCTCAATGAGGCTTCTATCGTTCTCATTCTGGTATCATGTCCACTCATAGATGTTTTCATTGTACTCATATCTTTAGTGACTGTACCTATAGAAGTCATCATTGTTTCCATATTCTTAGCTTGAGTAGATACTACACCCATCATATTTTCCATTAGTTTTTCCCATTTTTCAACTCCTTCTGCATGTTGAGTTGAACTTTGAGTTACTGGTATACTTTGAGTGGTATGTTGAGGATAGGATCTAGGTAATGATTGTAAATTCTGATTAGATGTATTTTCTTGATAAGCTTGATTATTATTCATGTTCCTATATGGAACTGGATATGGCTGTTGTCCTTGCTTACTAGGGTTTTCAGACCATCGATAAGTAGGGTGATCTCTTCTAATCGCATTAAACGAGTTTGAATATGCATTGTTCAAATTCCTATGTTGCTGAAGAAAACTCACCTCCTCTCTTGAATATCCTGTTGGTTCTTCGATTCCTAATGGCATATTATCCTGATTTGAGTATTCAATTGGTGTACTATTTTCTGAACTTTGGTTTTTGTTTGATTGTAGGCCATCAAATTTCCTACTCAAATTCTCTAAATGTGCTAGAACTTCCGTATTAGATGTACATTCTCCTGTAAAAGCTACTTTTCTAGTGCTAGAACCGGTTTCCCACATTCTGTTATTTTTGGAAATCTTTTCTATAGCATCGTAAACTATTTGAGCTTCACTCATCATTAAAGAACCACCACATGCATGATCTACATCTGCACGTGAATCTTTTCTTAATCTACGACAGAAGAGTTGAATTTGCATATCTAAGGAATAACCATGGTCGGGACAAGCTCTTAACAATTTTTTAAATCTTTCCCAGGCATTCCCAAGCGTTTCTTCAGATCCTTGTCTAAAGTTAGCAACCTCGACTTTTAATTCCAAATTTCGTCCAGGAGTGAAATATTGTTTCAGAAATTCGGTTTGAATATCCTCCCAAACTAGTAAGTGAATGATGTGGAAGAGACATAAACCAATCTCGGGCTCGTCCTTTTAAAGAAAAAGGAAACATAGTCATCCTCGTTAGTTCTTATATGAGCACCTTGGCTTTTGGTTGTATTGCGATTCTTCAAAAGATAGAGATGATGATGTGGATCTTCATCATCCTCTCCTAGGAATTGGGTTCTTGCGTCAATTAAACCAAAAAGATGAGATTTAATTTCGAAATTATTTGCTCCTTCATTGGGTATAAGTATGGGATTATTAGTCTGGTTTCTTCTTATGGTTTGATCACAGATAGGTCTCGGGTTTGGTGGGTTATTACGATTATTCTGGTTCCGATTCTGATTATTTCTATTATTATGATTTTGATTATTATTAGGGTTAACAGGGTTTTGTCCATGTCCTAGAGCATGTTCTAGCCTCTGTTCATTTGTTTCATCACTAGTTTCAGCCATTTTCGTATTTTTGTTTGAAGATGATTCGTCAGGATTTTTCTGACTAGTATGACCACGTTTACGCTCTACTCTTAACTGCCTTTCGTAAGTATTTATGTCAGGCTTATAAGGAGTGAGTGGGGCCTTACCGCTTCTGGTCATCAACTAACGAAAATAGAAAAATGCTCGACTTTTGGTAAAAGAAGAAAAATTGGTAACTAAAAGAAAGTAGATACCAGCGAAAAATAAAATAGAAATGAGATAAGAAAAAGTGTTGACTTATTTTCGAGAATTTTGAGCTAATACAAGTAGTAACCATAGACACAAAGAAAGAAATTAGCGACGTGATTCCCCGTCAACGGCGCCAGAAAGCTGACGGACCTTTTCTAGGCTACATAGATCCTAACCGGCAGTGTACCGGGTCAAATCATAGTGCTAATGTGGTGAGTCAGAGTGTCGAATCCTCAGGGAAAACGTGGTAATTCTTTTAAGTGTGGTTAAACACCAAAGAGCTGTTATTAACTCGATCTAAACCGTAATTTTATAACACAGATGACTACTATTCTACTTAACATAAAATAAATGCGTAATTTAAAAGTTATTCTAATATAATATATATAGATATATAAATATATATAAATGTACATGGAATGCAAAAATATATATATATATATATATATATATATATATATATATATATATATATAGATACCAATATATTTATAGAACTAGACAGATAATTTTATAGTAATCTAGCCAAAGTTTATATAATTGATTTATACGATCTTTTCAAAGTAAACGGAATGTGCTCGATCTTTCCTTTTATATTAGGTCCAATTGAGTAAATGAAGCGTGCACTCTCTCGAGGTTAACAATTCCTTCTCACACGGCGTATGAAATTGTCATATGTCATTGTCATCGATTTAATCTCCACAATCGCCCCATGCTAATCTCGGTTAGTGCGAGCAGTGCAAGTACAAATCTACCCCGGATAAAAGAGGTTATTCCGTTTGTCAGACGGCCGATGTTATTCAAAAGGCTCCGGTTGTCGGCGGATCGATTTAACTTTCGGTGTTAGTTTCAATTAAACCGTTGATTTTAACATTATTACGATCTCGAGCACAATTTTAATAAGATTAATCTTTCCCAAGACAAATCGCCTCGGGTAGGAAATAGGATTCCGTTGTCACGCTTTATACGGCCAATTTTACCCTCGGTTTTTCTATCTTTTATCTCATATCCTAACTTCTTCTGGTCGGGTTCATCATTAGGTTATATGTTGTGATTCATCTTGGTTAATTACGTCAATCCAAATATTATCAATACGTTGCAAAATAGAAAAAGATTCAATTAACTCAATTTTTAGTCAAATTTTACTTAGACAGCATTCCTTTACCGCAAAGATCGAAATAAAACGATTACATAACTTTGGCTAGTTATTAGAGTTAGCCTAAAAACATTATAACGACTAAAAAGATAAAAATAAACATAACAAACATAAAGACTTTAGAAAATTTACCCGATTACAAATACTGAATCAGAGTCATATTCTTCCGGACATTACAACGACTTCAACAACACTGAACTTCCGATAATTTCCCGAGCATTACAACAATACTACGGTTTTATTATTTTTGGCATAAGGCCTATTTACAACTACTACTAAAAAAGAAAATAAGAAGGAGATATATATATATATATATATATATATATATATATATATATATATATATATATATATATATATATACTATATATATATATATTTAGTATACACTCAGTTCTCATTTGTAAAATGAGCTCCTATATATAGGAAAAATTCCCAAGGCCGGACTGTCTGAGAGTAGGCAATTGACTGGGCGGTCTAATGATTGAATCCACCCCTTGATTAATCAAAGATATGAGGATATATATATATAATTATAATTATATATATAACTTATAAAATTCATATCTTGAGTTCCCGATCTCCAAACAACATGATTCAAGATCCATTGGAAAGCTCTTCGAATAATCTACAACTTCCATGAAGGACTCTTCTTCAGAAAATGTCGTTTTGATGAGCCATTCGTTTGTCGAAGATATTTCTCGATTACCACTTAATCAAATCGATTAGCCACTTGACCACTTCGATTGACCACTTGACCACTTAAGCTCGTGACACTCTCTAAATCCTTCCAAAGATATGATTATACTTCATAATGTCGATTCTCGGGGTCTTGGTTTATATATCTGCAATAAAATACCACAAATACCCACGTAAATCTGACATGACACTCCGATTTACTAAAATTGGTACAAAATGATAACTTTTTACTATTATTACTAAGTTTTACTACTAACTACTCTAAACTATAAAGATTAACATTTCATATCATTTATATCATAATTTCATGTATTTTATATAGAATTCGTTGATAAAACATAATAATATAACGTATATTTAATCATATAAAAGTAGTATATCAGCTGTCAAACGCATACTTCGCTATCTCAAACACACAATTTCTGATGGCTTATTCATTAGTGCCTCTTCTTCGATATCCCTTCAAGCTTATTCTGATGCTGATTGGGCAGCCGACCCGGACACTCGTCGTTCTGTTGGGGCTTATTGTATTTTTCTTGGAGATAATCTCATCAGTTGGAGAGCCAAGCAACAACAGACGGTTTCCAAAAGTAGCACTGAAGCCGAATACAAGTTCTTGTCTAACACTGCCGCTGAAGTTCAATGGTTATGCAGCTTGCTCCGAGAAATGGCCGTGCCTCTTTCCTCACAGCATACCCTCTGGTGTGATAATATTGGCGCCAACTATCTTGCTCACAATCCAGTTTTTCACGCCCGCACGAAACACATTGAAATTGACTTTCACCATGTCAGAGAGCTTGTTGCCGCCAACAAATTGGGTATCTCTTTCATCAGTTCCAAGGATCAACTAGCCGATCTTCTCACCAAGCCCCTCGGCAACCCTCGGTTTGACTATCTACGGGCCAATCTCCGTGTCCATTCAATTCCCACGGGATTGACGGGGCGTGTTGAAGAATATATCACCTCTGAATAATAATTAGGAATATTCTAGAATTAATACATTTATTACACATGGATATTTTTGTCTTATTACACTACCTTGATGTACCTATAAATGTACCTGTTGTACCCATGTGCAAATCATCCAAAATCAATGAATAAAATCTTTCCTTTATTTTGTTATTAGGCCGTGATATGAAATTTCATTTTAGTTTTGAAAGGAAATTTGACGTAGAATGGTTGTAGTTGTTGGAGGTGCTCTGTGAGATAGATTTTCACATTTGAATTTTCAATGCAGGGTTGGATGCATTCTTATACTTGTCAAAAGTAATACATATGAAGCATGCCCGGATCAAATGCATTTTCCTTCCGAAAGGAGGATTTTACCGGAAAGTGTTTTAGAAATATCGATGTAGTCTGACTAATATAGGTATGTATCAATATGTTTTTATTTTGACACATATCAATACACATAATTAACTAAAACACAAAATTAAATATAAACCAGTTTTTTGTATTCATATATACTAGGGCCGTAAATATATGCTAAAAAAATATTGTAACAATATTAAATGAACGAATATATGTTCATACCAATAATCGCCATACTTAAAACATTTGATTCTGATATATTGTCGATTTAATTGACGTCAAATCCCAAAATCAAGGAGAAGTTATTTTAACAAAATACCGGTATCAGTCACTCACTCTTTTGGCTGACATTTTGCTACGACTCTAATTGCAAATCATCCTATTAATGGGAAGCAAAAAAACAGCACATTTTAATAGATTAAGCAGTCGTGAGAATTGGTGCACATGCAAGTTTATCATCATTCAATTAATTAGTGCTTTACTCGAGGGCATTGTCTATTATATTTTCTAACTTCACTCTTTATCAGGTTTGTTACTGGATCCAAACTACGTGTTTTATCTACATAACCTTGGTAATAAAGATCCAATTATAGTTGATTTAACGGCCCATAAGATCAATGGGATGTGCTGTCGATGTCATCCACAAGCCTTGTCCTGAAGAACCGTAAACATTTGGCTTCCTTCTGGGTTGGGTTTTGCTATATTCTGGGTTTTGCTATAAACACTTCTGGGTTTTGCTTTATTCTCACTTACATGACCTTGTATATAGATTAGGATTCTATTGATTGACATGTCTCTGTATCATATGAGATCAGGAAAAAGCTTTAGCAAATTTTGCAGCCTCTCTTGTTGTGTTATTGCCTTTATTTTATTTTTTTTGAGTTCTTAAAGATCGTCGCAGGTGATCAGATACCCTGTAGGTGATCAGAGACCCTTATAAAATTTGCATGCTGGCCATTTCAATTCAAGATCGTCATAATAATCAACCCACCAATAAAAAATGCAGTGAGCTACTGTTGCTAAAGACTTCTAGTCATTAGGAGGAGATGCATAATCGAGGATGTCGATATGTTCTGCAACATTCTGGTAAATCTATGGTAGAAAGTTCCAACAAAGACAAAGGGTTAACTAGGTGTCTAGTACGTGATAATAGTCCATTATGAAATTTGCATACTATTATATAGTAATACACACCACTGACATCTTTACTACTGACCATTTCAATCCGTGCTCGTCATGATAATCATCGACCCACCAACCAAAAAAGGATGCGAATTAAGTTCAATGAGTTACTGTTGCTAAATACATCTATCTACACCTATTAGGAGGAGAGACATAATCAAGGGTGAAAAACAATCTATGGAATCTATCATAGAAAGTTCCAGAAAGAACAATGGATAACTAGGGAAAGAGCAAAATGTTTGGTTCTGGATACTGCGAAAATGTGCTTATTCCTTTGCAAATTATTCCTCTGTGTGACTGTCTCTCATCTACAAGAACTGTGCCCTTAATGATAGGGTATCTTGAGGCCATCCATAGGCTTCCAACCCCGTCTCTCATTCCCTCCAACAGGGTTAGACCAAATCCTTGTACCTACTACCCTTAATGTTAGATTGACAAAAAATGTCAATTGGCATAATAATAGAATCGGGATGATTTGGTTTGAATCGGTGATTTGAGGAGTTGAGACTCTCAATCTTTGTATCTTGATAGACCAAATCCTTGTACCTACTACCCTTAATGTTAGATTGACAAAAAAATGTCAATTGGCATAATAATAGAATCGGGATGATTTGGTTTGAATCGGTGATTTGAGGAGTTGAGACTCTCAATCTTTGTATCTTGAAACCCATGGCCCTGATCCTGCAACTTCTAGATACATGTTAGGCTGCTAGTCCTTAAGCTTGAGAAAGGCATCGTAAAGTAACGCCCTTTGCCCTTAACTAGCCTACCTGCAACACCAAGAACTAAGCTTAGCATTAGACCGGAAATTTGTCTTTTTTTGAAAATCATCATCGCCATTGACACCATTCAAAATGACACCTTATTGGCTATGATTAACTGTAGACAGAATTGGCTCATTAGGCACAAAGATCAAACCTTGATAAATAGATACTAGATTACACTCTCTGGAACAATGCCATGATTATGTAAAATTCCAAATATTTGGCACGAATGAAGGGAAACAAATTAATCCAAACAGCAAGATAACACAATAGTATCATTCCAACAAGATTACAATAAACTCAAAAAGTACACTTGAGTTCTGAAGTGAAAAATCAGAAGTTTCAGCGCGACCCACAATTTCCATTCTCTCACAACAATTTATTTTCATCACACAACTTCAAACCAAATAAAAAAGCTTACAGAAACTTTCTGTGCGGCCTCCCAGCATCTTCATCTTGCATATGGAATTCACGGACAATGCCCTTATAAACGAGGAGGGGAAGGGCGATGCCAAAGAGGCCGACGATAGCAAGGTTGCGGCGGCTCCACCTGAAATTGTGCTCCAGATTCTCTCGGGCCGATGACCAATCCTCTACCCAACGGTTCTTGTTAGCTTCCATTCCTCCACCCATTTTGCGAATTTCACTTGAATTGAAATTTTCCTTAATCTGTTCGTATTTGATCCCTTTAGGAAACCCTAGAGCGTATTCTAGTGAATTGTGATCGAGTATATTGAATCTAAAGGGGAGAAATGTTGTGTACCCAAACCCGTTAATCGATTGGATCGGAATTGAACCGTTGACTGGTTGAAACCGGCCGTAAGTTAAATTAACCGATGAAAGTTAGACAATTTTTAAAATGTCATATAAAACACACAAAATTTTTCTTAATTTTTTTTTTTTTTTTTTTTTTTTGGCCCTTGTGGCTAGTTTTTCTGTGTCTGTTTTCTTTTCTTTTGTCCGACGTGTAATCGATGTTCATACGCATCTTTTTTATTTAGGCGTGGTTTGTTTATTCTTCCCATGACTTTGTGGGCTCTCGCCCTCGGATGATGTCTGGCCATTGTTTGGCGGATAATGTTTAATAAAATATTTGTTTCCTCAAAAAAAAAAAAAAAAAATAGTTTGGTCATGATGCAAATCCTACTTGGTACATCACAACCAATAGAAATCATAAATTTTAAAATGGACCTTTACATGTTGTAAAAACTACCAATGATTTTCTTTGAAATTGATGACATAGTGGTCCAAAACTTATACTTGGCCACCCTAAAATTAGTCAACATCACCGTTGGAGCACCGTAGCAAAACTTGATTCTCTATAATCGAATTTATGCATAAAATTCTATTTTAAAAGAGTTGAAAACATATTTCGACATATTACGGATAAAATTTACATAAAGTATGATGTATGAATAAATCGACTGTGGTGTCATTAATTATGCTAATTTTTTTAGGGTAACAATGCTCATTGTAGAATGATTAATATATCTTGTCTTGCTAAAAAATATGAATAGGTGGAGTGTATAAGCATCCGGTTTTCACCGAGTATCACGGGTAATACAGATACTTAAAAAATTACATTAAAAACCACGATTACTTTTTGTGATAAAGAATGTCAGTGCTAGTAACGTTACTATTTCTACAAAACGTCCGACACTGACGTTTTATTATACAAAATGTAAGTAATGATGAGTAACGGCGGTGGTAATGACATTTCTCATACGAAACAAACGTCGGTGGTAGTGTAATACGAATGTCAACGGGTAGTGAAGTCTCTCATGTGTAGTGCCAGAAGTAATTTTACAATTTTATATATAAAATAAAAAACAAGACTAAGTTAATGGGACCACGTTAAATCTATCAGCATCACACTTTAGGCAAAATTCGACTTTGCAGATGTTGAAGTATCTTTTCGACCTCTCCAAAGTTGAATTTCAATTTTAAATTGTCTCTTGAGAGGTCGAAATCAATGTGATGTCACGAAAACAGATTTGTTGTGTTGTCAATAACAATATCTAAAAATAATAAGAGTTAAAATGTCATGCCGGAAGTAAAAGGCGTCAATAAAACCCCCTAAAAAGACCTATCAATCAAAACACTTGTTACTACATGGTTAAAATTGAATGGAAGGTTACAGCTATGGAAGAGCTAAAAAAAATTATTAAGTGATGATGCTTATGATTTATGGATGATGTTTTCTTGTATGCAATGTGGTATTTTTATAGACAAGAACATGTCTTTCTGAAAAGACACATATCTTTGTGAAACGTTGCTAAGACAACATACACCATTTTTAGCATCTTGATTTTCATTTCGTGCAACAACATTTATTAAACGGAAACTCAATTACAAACGATCACTAAATATGCAAATTATGAAGCGATATCTAACACCAAAAGCTGAAGGCTTGTTGAAGTGATTCAACATGCCCTAACACTTCAACATGCTTGTTAGGGCTACCTTCTGATTGCATAGATATATTGTTGTTGTGAAATTATGCCCTGAATGTAGATATATTGAACAAATCCAAGACAAGCACCAAATTGCTTCTCTCTTTTTTTTCCATCTTTAAAGCTATCACATTTAGAAATTAACAAAAATCTCTTTCAGAATACAATGATTCATGTTTGATTCAAACTGTGAATTGTTTAATCAAAACCAAATAACGCTTGTTTTGCACTGAAGATGCTTATGCTATGATGATTTCATATGACTTTTTATGTTCTACAGCATAATGATCGTATATACATAGATGCAAAGCAGTATGTCGGTTTGATTTCGTATAAACGGATGCATCCATCAGATCGGATTCCCGATCCCTTTTTTCTTGTGGCAACATTTATCGGGGTGTCAACTTTATTGTAGAACGATAACAAATGAAAATGATGAACATTTGTTCAGTTTGGTCCTTGATAAAAAGTCACCTAATGTACAAGATACATAACAGAGTACAAGATACATAACAGAGGATGAAAAATAATCAATATTTTTTTCAACAATCTAGTAAATCTATGGTAAAAAGTCCCCCTCTGATTTCAGTTCAAGGGGCAAAACTTTCCATCGAATGCCAAAAATAAATAAATAATGCATAACTGAAGAAGCAAAATGGAAAAAAAAAAATATAATGCATCAAGGGGCAAAACTTTTCATCGAATGCCAAAAAAAATATAATGCATAACTGAAGAAGCAAAATGGAAAAAAAAAATATAATGCATAACTGAATAAGCAAAATGGAAGAGAATTTATGGATATTTGTCTATAAGGACTAGTTTGAGTACTTAATAGGCATTTAGGACACTAAGGAATCTTATTTGTTTATAAGGACACAAAATGAGTAGCTAGACAAAACTATCTTTTTTTCTGGCCGCGTTTCGCGTTTTTTTTTCTCCTAGCAGCGGTTTTTTTTTTTCCTGGACGTGATTTTTTTTAAACGCTAAAGAGACATCGCGGTGTCTCTTCATCACGGTATCTCTGCACCGCGGTGTCTCAGCATCGGGGGTGGTCACTGCATCGCGGTGTCTCTGCAATGCAGTGTCACTTCATCGCGGTGTCTCTGCATCGAGATGTCTTTGCAATGCGGTTTCATTTCATCACGGTGTCTCGCGATCGCGTGTCACTTCATCGTGGGTGTATCGCAATGCGGTGTAATTCATCGCGGTGTCTCTTAATCGCAATGTCTCTCGCATCACGGTGTCTCTGCATCGTCAAATGTTATAACATCGCGATGTCTCTGCAATGTGGCGTCTCTGCATTGCGGTGTCACTTCATCGTGGTGTCTCTGTGATCGCGGTGTCTCTGCAATGCGGTGTCACTTATCGCGGTGTCTCTTAATCACAATGTCTTTGCATCGTGGTGTCTCTGCATCGTCAAATGTTATAACATCGCGATGTCTCTGCATCGCGGTGTCACTTCATCGCGGTGTCTCTGCGGGGGTGGTCACTGCATCGGAGGTGTCACTTCATCGAGGCATCTCTGCATCGCGGTATCAATGCATCGAGGTGGTCACCGGGAAAAAAACCGTCAGAAAAAGAGCGCCATTAAAAAAGCGACTAGAAAAAAAAAAACCGCTCGGATATAATACGCAATAAAAACGCATGAGAAAAAAAGAAGAAAAAACATTAAAAGAACAAAAGCAAAACAAAATTAGGGTAGTTTGGTCAATGTACTAATTATGTGTCCTTATAACCAAATAAGATTTCTTAGTGTCCTATTTGTCTAATTAAGTCTAATATGTTTCCTTTTGGACCTTTACCCCAAAAATTTATTACAGTCTTGGGGATTTGATCACCTGACCTTTAACAACAAGTCCAATAGACTAACCACTCCGCTAGTCATGCCTAATGATATGTACTAGCGACTAAAACATATATATACAAGTAAGTTTGCTTCTTTCTTTTACCGACTTAATTTATTTGTCCTTCCTTCCGATTCCTCTTTAGAGCATTAAAACCCTTCTTCTACCATTCAATTCCTAATATGTCATGTTTGTTGTGAATTGGTCAAGTAAAACAAGTGTCAGCAATCCGTATAGTGCTATTCCAACTACAGCTAGCTGTTAGGAGAGTAAGTCAAAGTACTAGCTCATGCAAATAAGAAAAGAAGTTAGGAAGGGTGTGGGGCCAACCAGGCCACCACGGAAATCCATTTTTGATTGCAAGTAAAGTAATATAATATCAAAATATATAAGGGTATACTAGTTTTTTCTCAAAAATCGAGGGGGGCACGCGCCCCCACTAGGGCCTTAGTAGATCCGTCCCTGCCCCCTGCCCCCAAAAGGACAAAGGTTAACTAGGGGTAGGAGCAAAAAGTTTGGTTCTTGATACAAAGAAACAGTCTCTCATATGCTAATGCCATCTTACTTGCTGTATACATAGAATCAGCATATTCTTTACAAGCTTTTCCTCTCTGGGACAGCATTCTAGAACCTTTAATATATGTATAGCCCATTTCATATTCCAAAGTCCAAACCAAGCATTTATTGTGAGTAGAGGTATATATATGTACATCAATACTTAAAATACAACATAATAATTATATATATATATATATATATATATATATATATATATATATATATATATATATATATATATATATATATATATATATATATATATGGCTTATATTGGGTAACGTGGATGATACTGTTTCTGATATCAGCACATTGTGTTAAGAATAAAGCTATTAAGTTGTCTTAAAACCAATTGGTGTTAATAAATGTGCTACTTTAATTTCTTATCATTTAAAGGTGTGGGCAATCTGTCCCAACACACCCCTCAAGTGTTGGCAATCTGTCCAACACTTGCACAAATTTTATTTTCAATAGTGTGGGCAATCTCTCCCAACACCCCTCTCAAGTGTGGGCAATCTGTCCCAACACTTGTACAATTATTATTTTTAAATAAAGACGCAACTTTATTTAGGCATTCAAGAGTGTGACAATCTCTCCCAGAACCCCCTCAAGTGTGAGCAATCTCTCACAACACTTGCACAATTTCTTTTTAATAATGTTCCAACCAGGGTTCGATCTCATGACTTCTTACTCTCGCTACCATGTTAGGATCAATTGCTTACCATTGTCTTTAAAACCAATTAGTACTTAGTAAAGGCATAAATTTATTTGTTTAGCATTCATGAGTTTGAGAATCTCTTCAACATCTCTCCCAACACTAATCCCTCCAACATCTCTCTCAACACTCCCTCAAAGGTGTGGGGCAATCTCTCCCAACATTTGCACAATTTTTTTATTTTTATTTTTAATTAATGTTCCAATAGGGTTCGATCTTGTGACCTCGACATCGCTACCCGTGTTAGGATAAAGCGCTTACCATTGTACTAAATACCATGTTAGGATAAAACGCTTATCATTGTACTAAAATCTACTAGTAAATGCGCAACTGATTTTAGGTACTAAAATCAATTGGTACTAGTAAAATGCGCAACTGATTTTAGGTACTAGTAAATGTGCAACTTTATTTCTTTAAGCATTCAAGATTGTGAGAATCTCTCCAACACCCCCCTCAAGTGTGGCAATTTGTCCCAACATTCAAAAGTGTGAGCAATCTCTCCCAGCACCCCCTCAAGTGTGGGCAACTTTCCTAGCACTTGCACAATTTCTTTTTAATAATGTTCCAACCAGGGTTCGATCTCGTGACCTCTGGCTCTGCTACCATGTTAGGATAAAGAGCTTACCATTGTACTAAAATCAATTGGTACTAGTAAAGACACAACTTTATTTCTTTAGGCATTCAAGAGTGTGTGAATCATTGTCCCTAACACATTGGATTCATACGATTCATTTAACAGGCCACATCTAGTGCGAAGAAGGTTTTTGGGTTGTTTTTGTTGTTGGATAGAGTGTTGCACATTAAGAATCTTATTTTTAGTAGAAGCATGGACATGTTATGATCTAAATGTTTCTTGCCATACTATTGAAAACTTTATCTGTATGTGCTTCCATGTTTCGCTGAGTTCATTTAGAAGGTTTTATTTTTTTACTCTTGTCTTGCGGGTATTCGGGTGTTGCTGCTGTGTGTCCATGGGATGAAACTTCATTTTAGTTTTGAAAGAAATTTGATGTAGAATAGTTGGAGTTGATGGATAATATTTGGTGTAAGAAATACACCAATTGTTGGAGATATCCCATTTTAATGGGTTAAACGGTCAACTTTAGCGCGATTTTCGGATATGCTCCTGTGTGATTCATCGGGAGCTTATTACGTCTAAAAATTCTACTCACGGAGTAGATAATGTTTGGCTTTGGAATCACTTAATTCGGATATCGGGTGAATGAGAAATTAATGCCTAAAGTTGGTTGAAAATGTGTTGGAGTTAAGAGTTGAAGGGAGAACATCAACTCAATCTCCCACATTGGAAGTTTGAGAGACTTGAACTCCATATATAAGAGCTAGTGTATGCTCTTATAATGTGCCCCAAGGGGCAAGGCACTTTTGTGCAGGAGGGAGGACTTAGATAATTCCACACACGCGCGCCGCCGCCGCCGTGCGGCCGGCTCGGGTCGGGTGTTACTATTAATTTTATGGAAAAAATTTCCTTTGAAATTAACCAGAAATTAATTAGTTAATCATGAGGCGGTTGGAAGGTTCCAGAATTGTGTGGAAATGAATTCTGATTAAAGCTCGAAAGCAGCTTCAAATACTACAAATTCACTAACATCCCACGAGAGGACAATCACAGAGCTGGTTATTTATCCAAGCTAACCAGCGAGGACGAAATAAGCAATCCATCGATTATAGTAGAATATCTGTCAGGACCCGCTATCGACAGGCTCGAGGTAATGGACTTGCGATCCACCAACCACTGTTGGATTGATATCTGAGGGCCTATATCGACTCGGGAAAGCTCCCCGAGGATCCGAACGAGGCAAAATCTGACGCGGATACGATCCCAGGAGATCGACGAAAGGATCAATAAGAGCGGGAAAACCCTAACCTAAGCGAGCGGCAGATGCAGGAAGAGGGCCAAGAACAACTCAACGCTTTGCTCAAGAACGCCGATAAGCTCTCGAAAGGGTGCAATCTCTACGACAAAGAGATCACTCGCTCATAAGCGATGTTCTTGATCAATCACAGACCAAGGAAGAAGAAAACTCTCAATTTCATTATAAAGATTTCATCATTGATTATCCATATAAAATTACAAGGAATGCCTTTATATAGGCTACAAAATAAATGACTAACCAACTCCTAAGCAATGTGGGATAAATTACATAGTAATTTTCGCCACTTTATTTTGCACTAAACCTAACCTGACCCAAATAAGCCCAAATGGCTTTTATTTGCTAAAAATAAACATCTGGCCCAATATACTAACATATGGGCAACTTTTGACACGGGCCTAAGGCCGTTTTATTCATTAAAACACTGAAAACTAAAATAAACAAAACAAATAAAATGTCTCGGAACGGATCACATCATTCCCTCCCGGTTGGAAAGGATTCGTCCTCGAATCAATAGGACGTCATAGAACTGAGCAGCGTCACAAATCAAACCCGAACAACCCGCAAGCAGAAGCAAAGATATACCGGGATCAAATATGAAGTGAACAAATGACATCACAACAATGGTGCGTGGAACGAACGAGTCATTCTTCATCAATGCAACAAAAGAAAAGTCCAACGGCTTGAGATTGATGTCAAGAACACTCGGCGTAGAAGCAATGTAATCATAACAATATGGTGTAGGGGCTTTGTCAACACGCACATCAAAAGGATCCATAAAACAATGCACCGGTTTCTCACCACAAACTACCTTCAAAGATAAACCGGGAACCTCGGATGGTGTATCAAGAACCTCAGTATGCTCATCACTACACTCAATAGGTTCTTCAACAACTGTCTCATCGATGCGCACTATCTTGTCCACAACAATTTCCGCCTCATCATTAACTACTTTGGGCACACTCTCTAATTTCTCATCCACAAATTCAAGGCGCATCCACAAATTCAGTTCCGCATGGTCAACATGACTCTCCACTACTTCTTCCACAATCTCATTCTCCTCGGTGATTGCATCCGCCACCATAGACTCTTGGACTACTCTCTCTTGAATGTTAACACTCTCTTCGTTGTTTGCTTCAACCAAGGCTTTTTCCCTTTCGGATTCACGTTTCAAACGAGCTTCCTCATATGCAGCTGCCAGTTTGAGTTGATCTTTGTGGGCATCTTCAAGGGATAAGGAACGGAGTGTAAGTCTCATCCTCTTATGGCGCAAGGTGTAGCTATTCAAATACCCATCATACGTAACCCTCCTATCATATTGCCATGGCCTCCCAAGTATGATATGACAAGCAGGCATAGGGGCTACATCACATAAAACTTCATCATCGAGCCTACCAAGATTAAAAGATATTAAGGCCTGTTTGGTAACTCGCACTTGACCAACATCACTGAGTCCTTGCAACGTATATGGTTGAGGATGAGTTGTCGTAGGAATAGCTAAATTGGAGACAAAACCAGCACTTATAACATTGGCACAGCTTCCCGCATCAATTTTCATCAAACAAAGCTTTTCACTAATCAAACACCTCGTATGAAACATATTCTCTCGGTGCAAATCATTCTCCACGTTCTCCACACTACTCAAGGCTTTCTTTACCACAAACATCTCTCCTTTCAATGATTCATACCCTCCAGGATGCCTTAGTTTCACAATTGTTTTGACAAATGAATTTCACAGGTGTGAAAATGTTTACACCCTGGGTGTGAAACCCACGTATTTAAGCACCGAACGACTACAAATTTGGGAAAACTCAAAGACAAAAGTTGTAGAACTGAGAGTTTTCTAAAGGATGTCAAATTTTCAGATTTTTTGGAGATACGGAAGTCGCTCAAACAATCGTTTTTCAGAAACTGATGCAATCTGTCAAAAATTTCCAGATTGATAGCTGTGACTTAAGGTGCCGAATCCGTTAAAACTACAGCGAATTTGGAAAATATCAAAAGACAAAAGTTGTAGATCTGCAAATTTCCTATAAGTTCACAAATTTTCAGGTAATTGTAATTCGTTTAGCCCACTGAAAACGAATTCAAACAATGATTTACTGCTGCAGTTTTTCTGGACAGATTGTTCGGAGTAATCGGCGGTTTTAGGTAAGATTTATGTTGAATCTGGATTGGGTGTAAAGAGAGAAATTGTAGCACGAGATGTGTTGTATATGTGGTAAAAAGTGCAGAATTTTTCGAGTTGTTTTGGTTAGGAAACGAACTGATACAAAAAAACGGGATCTGTAAAATAATTAGGGTTCTTGGGATGAAGGTTTGAAGAATCTTCAAGTTTCCCGGGTAGGATGGATGAAGATTTGAAGATTTTGGATGTTCTTGGGAGAGGGTGGACGAAATTAATGAACAAAAAACAAGGAACTAATTTTTTTTTTTTTTGAATAAGAAAATTAAAGAAGGAAAATAAACGGGGATATTTGATACCTTCGTCGCTGAGCTCTGATACCAACTGACGCGGATACGATCCCAGGAGATCGACGAAAGGATCAATAAGAGCGGGAAAACCCTAACCTAACTGAGCAGCAGTCTAGGAAGAGGGCCAAGAACAACTCAACGCTTTGCTCAAGAACGCTGATAAGCTCTCGAAAGGGGTGCAATCTCTACGACAAAGAGATCACTCGCTCGCAAGCGATGTTCTTGATCAATCACAGACCAAGGAAGAAGAGAAAACTCTCAATTTCATTAAAAAGATTTCATCATTGATTATCCATATAAAATTACAAGGAATGCCTTTATATAGGCTACAAAATAAATGACTAACCAACTCCTAAGCAATGTGGGATAAATTACATAGTAATTTTCGCCACTTTATTTTGCACTAAACCTAACCTGACCCAAATAAGCCCAAATGGTTTTTATTTGCTAAAAATAAACATCTGGCCCAATATACTAACATATGGGCAACTTTTGACACGGGCCTAAGGCCGTTTTATTCATTAAAACACTGAAAACTAAAATAAACAAAACAAATAAAATGTCTCGGGACGGATCACATCAAAATCCCTGGTCAGAAGAGCCGTCAGATACACTATTTTAAACGACGTTCTGTATCGGCGATCGTTCTCCAAACCCTTACTAAGGTGCGTGCGACCTGAAGAAGTCGATGGAATCCTCATCGAGCTGCATGAAGGGATATGCGGCGGCCACCCAGCTAGCCGCACCCTTGCTCAGAAGGTCTTATTGGCCGGATATTACTGGCCGAAACTCGCGGAGGACGCCAAGGCACACGCTAGGGCATGCGACGTATGTCAAAAATTCACGGATATTCCCAAGCTGCCATCAGTCGAGCAAAGCATCGTCGTTGCCGCTTGGCCGTTCGACATGTGGGCCATCGACCTCATTGGACCATTGAAAAAGGGCCGCTCCGGATGCGAGTACGTGGTGGTCGCCGTCGACTATTTCACCAAATGGATCGAGGCCAAAGCCTTGGTAAAAATCAACACCAGAGATATAATCTATTTTTTACTCGATCAAGTATGGACTAGATTCGGCGTTCCCAGAGTAATAGTATCAGACCACGGACCTCAATTCAAAGAGGAGTTCGACACATTCTGCGGAGAGAATAATGTCAAACATTGGCAATCGTCAGTATGCTATCCGCAAGGAAACGGTCAGGCTGAGAACGCAAACAAACAAGTACTATGCGTGCTGAAAAAGAGCTTGGACGAAAAGGCGGGTAAATGGCCTGACCACCTCCCCGCGGCCTTATGGGCACTCAGAACGTCGCGAAAAACAACTACAGGGGAAACTCCTTTCGCTTTAACATACGGGTCACGAAGCTATGGCCCCGGTAGAGATGGCCCTACCAAGTTTAAGGGTCGCCCATTTCAGTGAGGCCGACAATCCGCTCACTAGGGAACTCGATCTCGATTTAGCAGAGGAGCGACGGATCGAGGCATATGGTCGTTTGCTCAATTGCAAACAGGCTGCCAAACGTCAGCACGACAAGCACCTTCGTGATCATCACTTCGCCATTGGAGATTATGTTTTGCGAAAGAGACAAGCCACGGGCCACGAGGCCAAAAAGGGAAACTATCGGAAAGCTGGGAGGGCCCAGTGAGGATCGCTCGGATAGTCAAGAAGGGGACGTATGTGCTAAGTGATAACCAAGGTCGCGAGTACAACCGACCTTGGCACGCAGACAATTTGAAAAAATATTATATGTAAGAAGTACATCTGCTGCGTACAAACAGAGTAAGCGAGAAATGAAATCAAAATAAAAGGAGCATCTTCATTCATAAAAAGGAAGTACAATCATTTCTAGAAAACCTGCGGCCTACGACGCCCTTCGATTTAACCAAAAAGAGGGGGGCCGCCCAACAAAAAAAAAATGCAGCGCCTTCGTACAATCAGGCGAACCCTCCAAGATCCAGTGAGTGCCTCGGCACCCTAGCTGAACTACATAATCTAGATATCAACGAAGCAAATGGGATACAACGATCTCGATCCATTGAAATGGCAAAATCAACTGCCTCACGGTGAATCAAGATCCCCCAATCAATGTCAACCTAAGGGTCGCGAATCGTATGCAAAAGAAGAGCCTCAGCCTCATCAACAGCCTCGGGATCCATGGTCGGAAAGGCGCGTGAGTTAATAAACCTCTTCCACTCATGATTGCTGTGAGATAAGTCGGATGAAGGTCCCAGTGCTCGAGGCCGTTCGGAATCGGGAAAAAGCTCGCGGATGGCCCGACGTAAACGAGCTTGTTTACTTGACTCACCGCCAAGACTCCAAGTGACCTCATAGTGGGATGAAGGATCGATAGCAGGTATACCAAGGGCACCATTGATAGCCTCTGGCGTAAAGGTCACCGCCACACCGCGAAGAGTAACACAGCTAACTACCCCTTCAGAGGCAACTTCAGATAAAATGGAGTAAAACTCCCTCACCATTGTGAAATTGGAAATCGAGGGTGGCGAGACAAAATCGGTACATCCAGAGAGCCGCGCCCGTAACAGAGAGCCATCACACTCAACCTTGCTCTCGTTTAAACCCCTCTCCCTTGCAAACTTAAACACGTCAAAATAGCGCCAAAAGTGATCTTTGGCAACAGGAGAGGCAGTAAGGAAGAAAGGGGATACATCACGCATCGGACGGGTTTTGAACACTCGCACTCTACCCTCTCCAGATGGAGAAGACATGGCTCTCTCAACAAAGATATATGCCCAAGAGGAATGAGGGTGAAGTCTAGTTTGCCTCCTCCTTTTATAGCAAAGGTTAGCCAAATGAACGGCCACGATCAATCAAATCTTACGGTCGGCCTTCACACGGTTTATCCAAAATTTGAAATCGGAAAGCGATTTATCGCTCGTCGATCATCAAGATAATATTCTAGCCTATACTAACACCTGACAGTTATTAGCCCGAGGTTATAGGCCAGATTGACCACGCATGCGCTGCCAATGAGCTGTCAAATCGGTTCAGATCCCTGGATTCCCGGAGACACGGCAGTCAAGAAAGGTCAGTTCAGTCCAATCGATTCAGTTCTCAAAGTTTTAGGCGAATACAAACCTCGCCTCAAACTTAGGGGGCCGCAATCAGAAAAATTCAAACAAGCGAATCAAGCAAACTGCGGTGCTTCTCCAGCGACCTTGTTATTTGCCACAAGTCCACAGCGACCAAAGAATTATACAAAATTGTTTCGCCCGAACCCATTCTGGCCCCGCCTGAAACAATGGGGGATAGGGAAATTTTAACGACGGGCAATACGGGCTGCAACGGAAATCTTTGATCAACTTTCAGTTCGTCCGCTTTAGTTATTTTAGCGAGCTCAGTAAACCTCGCCAAAATAAAGGGGGCCGCATACACATACATCCACGAAAATGATTGAAAGAGGCAAGTGCAAGACATAAATTAAGAGGCCAAAAGCGGCCATGAACCAAATTCAACAAGCCGAACACGGCCACAATATCAGTACGGAAAGAAAAATACTAAATTATTACAATCATCAAATTGAGGACGCCAAATAGTTCAAAAGAGAAGCGGAAGCAAAGTTATTACAATATAGCAGGGAAGTAAAATGTTTCAAAACAAAAACAAAATCATTCAAACAGAGCCGGGAGGAGTGTCAATGTACTCATCGCCGGGTTGATCATTCGCGGCAGGGGGATTTCGCAAGATGGCAAAGTTGACAGGATTCACGGGAGGAGGATCCCATATCGGGTCGCCGCGCTTGACCTGGTTAGTCTGGATGGCTACAATGTGGTCCGCCGCATAAGGAATATCGGGGTGAAGGGCCAGTAGCTCGGGAGTTCGCTGAGACAGGTCATTCCACTGGAGCATTTCCTCAAAGGTAATGCTCTCCCTACCGTTGAAGCCCTGATCAAAGCTCGCCTCTTGATAAGCAAAGAACTCGTCAGAAAGCTTGTAGGCGTCCACAGCCGCTGGACCCGCCTCCTCGGTAGCCTTATTCGCAGCAGCGAGCTCTTCCTTCAGACTCGCGATCTCCTTACGCGCGGCCACTAACCCCTCGGCAGATTTACAAGCTTCTTCCTTCAGAGCTGATGGGAGATAAATTTATGATCGTTTTTATGATATTTCGCCCCATTTCTGATACCATTTTGAGCATTATTATATCAATTCAAGTCAAAATTACTAAGTTTTATTCAAATGTATAAGTAGTAGTTATTATATAAATTATCGTATTTTTATAAGTTTTTATTAGTTTTGTACCGGTTTAGTAACCGATTGTGTCGTGTGTCGGATTTACGTTTGGTATTTTGGTGGTTCATTGCAGGATTATATATTGACCAAGATTCCACGTGAACGACATGTTTTGAGTCTAAAAGATGTGTTTAGAGGGTTAGAAGAAGGTGCCACAAGTTTATAAGTTCAACGGAGCAAATTTTCTAAGTACTTAAATCGTTACATATTTTCGACGGAGATTTGACCCAGCTTAGAGGCATTTTCAGGGGATGACTTCTTAATGAAAGTTGTAGATCTTCACATAAGCTTTCCAACGCACTTTGAATTACATCAATTGGAGGTCTACAACTCAAGTTATGGTCAATTGACTAATCAATTCGGATTAGTAGAATCCCAAAACGACACGACATACGAATGGCTCATCAAAACGACATTTTCTGAAGAAGTTTCCTTAATAAAAGTTGTATATCTTCAAGAACGCTTTCCAATGGATTTTGAATCAAGTCAATCGGACTTCTACAACTCAAATGGTGGTCAAGTGGCTAATTGATTTGTCTTAGAAAAATCCCAAAACGTTCGAGTATGAAATGACTCATCAAAAGGCGTTTTCTGAAGAAGAGTCCTTCATGAAAGTTGAAGAATTTTCCGAGAGCTTAATTTTGACGTTTGAATCATAATTTTTGAAGTCTACAACTCAAGATATGAATTTTATAAGTTTTAGAAGGATCAGAATTATCACCACCGGATCGATCGGCCCTTTCCCGGATCGATCCGGCACTTCAATTTGGCTATATATACAGAGCTTCATGGAACAGAAGCCTTGCCCCTTTCTTTCCCATTTCTTTTTCTTCTCTCGTCCCCTGCTCTTTCTTTTTATTTTTTTGATGATCATATATATATATACATATATGATATATATATATATATATATACACACCCTTCATGTATATATATATATATTCTATATATGAATATATATATGATGATAGATCTATCTATATATATATATATATAGATCTAGATTTAGATCTCGTTTTCATCTCGTTTTTCTTTTAATTTTCTTTTGGGGTAGTATATACATATATATGTCTCACGTATGTATGTATATATGTTTTTCACATATATAAATAAAATGGTTATAGTATCGTTGTAATGGCGGAATAATTATCGAAGATTGTTGATTTGAAGCTTTGGCATGTTAGATCCGGTGGAAACGACCCGATTCGATAATCATGTAGGTAATATATTCTAAAATTGTTTTGTTTATTATTTCTATTTCTATTTATATATGATATTAAACTAAAAATATATATCAAGCCAGAGATATGAATCAATTAGTTAATCTTTTGGTAAAATGAATGATCGACTCTACGGTAATAATGATTAAAATCAATTATGATGAATCTCTTTCTTCTCGCGCTTAATGAAACGTTAAAATTGAAAGACCGGAGGGTAAAATTGGCGAGTGAAAACGTGACAACGGAACCGATTTCCTACCCGGGGCGATTTGTTCTAAAAGATGAATCTTATTGAAATTTGTACTCGAGATCGTAATAATGTTAAATCATCAGTTTAATTGAAACTTAAACCGGAAAGTTAAATCATCCGGCTTTGACAACCGGAGCCTTTTAAATAAAATTGACCGCTTGATGAACGGAATGACTCCTTTTATCTAAAGGTAGATTTGTACTCGGGACCGTTTCGAAAAACCGTAATGATTGCTTGGACCTTGGGTGATGCAATGGACATATGACAATTTATATACGCTCGTGTGAGGAGGAGTTGCCTAGCTTAGAGTACACCGATTCATACATAATTTACACCTTGAATAAAGGAAGATCTGTCTCATTTATTTCTACTAAAAGATATTGATTCAAGAAAGTATTCTTGGCTAGATCCAAAATATATCTATATATTATATTAGTATTTATTTGTTTTATTTTTCTGTTTTACTAACATCTAACTCTAACATTACTAACTAATCTAACCGATCTAACTATCTAACCCGAGGAAAAGTTAAAAGCTGCGACTTAGATCGAGTTAATAATAGCTTCTTGGTGTTTAACCCCACTTAAAAGAATTACCATGTTTTCCCGAGAATACGACGACTGACTCACCGGACTAGAGCTACAATTTGACCGGTACAATCTGCCGGTTAGGATCTGTATAGCCTAGGTAATGTCCGTCAGCTTTCTGGCGCCGTTTCCAAGGTTAGGTTTAGGTCTGTCAAGAGCCAACACTTTCTTCTGCAACTCTACGTCCAGTTTAGCGCTCTCCGCCATAGCTTTCCTCATCCGGTCAACCTCAGTCAACGCCTCCAAGCCCTTTTTCTCAGCAACGATCCTGGCTTTCTCCGAGGCCCCAAGAGCCGCCGTCACTTTCTTGAGCTCAGCCTTGCGCCTCTCAGCTGCATCAATGGCCTTGTTTATGCGGGTCCCAAGCTGAGAGAGAGAATTATGAGTGCGACAGAAACACGGTATGAAAGAAATGAAAAAATACAAGGCAAATAAAAACTCACCATGGAGGCGGCAATTCCAAATTGGCCAGAAAGGTCTTTGAGCTCAGCGGCCTCATCACCGGCGGGGCATCATCCTGAACCACGACGCGAGCTGTGATTCCCCTCCCGATCTCCAATTGAACCCCGGGCGACGATTCCCATGCAAGGAGACCTAAGGGAATGACATCAGCGATAGCCTCCCTAATTTGGCTCGCCTTATTCATGTCGAGGCCTTGGATGAAATTGGCATCTAACCACACAGCCTCTTTCCCCTTGTAGCCGCGGGGCAATGTCCCAGTCGGCAACGGCTCCATCCCCTCGGGGACCTCTTCAACAATAACCTCGGCAGTTCGCTTGTCCATGCGATCAGATCCTTTGCCAGCACCGCCGGCAGTCTTGGTTTTCTCGATCCTGGATCTCTTCTGGCCTTGGGTCTCTCTTACGGGTTCATCAGCTTGCGATCTTTTTTGGGGAATAGCCTGGCTTGAGCTCGCAGATTGGGGCACCGCCGTGGTCTTGGTAGGATCGTACATCTCATCGACAACAGAGGCATCCACAGTACGGGGAACCTTCCCCAGAACTTGCTTCAGGGTCGCCTGCTGGACCTTAGCTTGCTCATCAGCGAGCCTTTGCTTTTGAGCTCGACGTTCGGTAGCGTCCATACCTGCAAAAAGTGTTCGTTAAAAACGGATCCATAGGAAAGAAAAAAGCAACAACTTATGAAATGAACAAATAAAAAGCGAGGAAATTTACAAGGCGGTCTTTCACTTGGGTAGCCTCCACAAAAAGGACACTCAGAAGGAAAACATTTGCCTAGGTGGCAATCTCCTACCAAATCAGGGTCACTCTCCTCAGGAACTATGGCAACCAATGGATCCGCTTTACCCGGGCCCGTGAGGCCAGCCATACGAGCTAATGGAAGAGCCTGATCAAGAAGATCGGCCCAAGCGACGTTTCTCAAAGAGGCCTCGACCCCATCAGATTGAATAAGCGTCATGAGTCCTTTGACGAAGCGGCGCTCTGGAACTAGAGGCTCGTCAATTGAAAGGGTGGACTTTACCATGCGCTTTGCGGCCTTAGGAAACGGCCAGCCAACCTTGGACTCCACCTTGAGGATACGCTCCTGCCATCTATGAATCTTATTCGGTAGCAAAAACAACAAGCGAGGCGTCTTAGTCCTTAAGGATATTTGCCCCGCGCACTCGTGCCACAGAACCAGTGAAATTGTCCCAGCAAAGTGAGCGTGGGTTCTATCTTCATCGTCCGACACATCACGATAAAGGCCATAATCTGAATGACGGCCCCAACCGTAAAATCAGAAGGCAGAGCTCCCGTAAGCTCGCAAATCCTAACAAAAAATGGATCGAATGGGGCCTGAGACCCGCATAAAAATGATCGAAGTGCAAAATTAGGGTATCATCCGGGCGGCGGGCACAAACGTAATCCTCGCAGTCTCCAGGATTTAATTTATCCTCCTCCTTCGAATAATCAGGCAGAGAAAATCTGTAAATGCTTGTGTCAATTTTAAATCGGCGACGGATAAAGTTGTTAAGATCGTCGCTGTCACGAAGCTTCGCCCACTTTTTCTCCAACGCCTTCTCATACTCCGCCAGGATAGCAAACTCTCTTAGCGCCTCTGGATTGTTGGGCGCTGTTTTTTTTTTGCTTTGGCAGCAGCCTCCCCAACCGTTATTTTTGGATCCCTTTTCCTCTTCGGTTTTTTTGGGAGCTCCCAAACTATCTTGCGAGGCAAGGGGGCATTCTCGTCCTCACTCGACCCCATCAGCTCATGAAGAGCGGCGTCCTCAATATACGCCTCGTCATGATCAGCGGCGCCACTAGGACTGGGATCGGCAGCATGTTCTTCGACATCGGACATCTCTCTTTTACCAGCCTCGCTGGTGCTCGCCCCTTGGGCTCGTGCCATTTCCTTACGACTCTTCTTACGTCGCTGGACGGGGTCAGGAAACATAGAATCTAAATCGAAGGGATCGTCGCCTACTCGAGCTGCGGCCTCCCCGCCGGTTATCTCTTCAAACAGGTCGTCCCTAGCGGACACATCAGGACTAGAGGGGTTGTCATCCTCTTCCTCCTGTGCGTAATCGAAAGCCTCCTGACCTTCGTCAGAATCGCCTCTCAAAGAGTTTTCTCCGTCGGACATCCTGCAAAAACAAGAAGAAAATGCGGAGCTTTCAGACCTGGGATAATAAGAATTAAGCCAGGAAGGTAATCGCACCCATCTCGACGCCTTCCCCTCCGTTTTTACAGGAGACATGGAAAGCAAATTATCAATGACACGGAAACGCACATATAAATATAGAAAAGCCCAGGGAAAGGTAATTTTTTCTGGGCTGGCCCCCTCTCCTATCAATATTCCCAGAAAAAACCACTCCCACCACAAGAACACCAACCCAAAAAGCCTCGACTTTTTCCTCAAAAACATCTTGCATATGAATACATTCCCATATAATGGATCAAAGCCACAAAAAAGCACGAAATCCAGCAAGAAGAAACAAGGAGATAAGGGTAAGAGAGGAAGAATTTTTGTTTTGGGAGGAAGTGGGAACAAAGCGCCACTTTAAAACACGTCGGAATATTTAAACCCTTGCCAGAAACCTCAAACTCGCTCCAGCCACCACCAAGTCCTCCGCAAGCCTTCGCCGGAAACCCTTGCCAATCCTCAGAAAAGGAGGAAAGAATACTAGAGGAAAAAGTGTGGGAAGAGAAAAGAGTAAAAGTGAGGAGGGGTGAGGGGTGCCAACCTTATATAGGCAATGGAAACTCAATCGTGCGGCTGGAGGTTGATCCATCCAACGGTTGAGATTTGCGCGGTCGATTCAAATTCCGAAATTCAAAAACCGCAATCATTATGGAGGCTAATCAATGCCCACGTGCCTGCTTGGGCAGTTACCAAGGGCGTCATCACCCACGTAATTGCGGTTATCAAGAGAGCCAACGTCAGCCACGATCTGACTATTGAACTGCCCCGATAATCCATGAACGAGCTGATGGCCTCGCATCAGACAACGAGGTCGCAAATACAGGCCCAGAGTTGCTTCGAAGACCGTTTGCTTTGAAAGCACGGTCCTTAGTGAACAAGTCGCATCAGACGACGAGGTCGCAAAAACAGGCCCAGAGTTGCTTCGAAGGCCGCTTGCTTTGAAAGCACGGTCCTTAGTGAACAAGTCGCATCAGGTGACGAGGTTGCAAACACATTGTCCCTGAGTTCTCTACTCCATGCTCGACATTTTCACGAAAAATGCCCAAGACATGGAGTAGGGGACCATTGATGATACAAATAATATTGCCACCATTTCGTCCCGGAAATAGCCTTTGACCCATCATCGCCGAGGAAGGTCCGAGACTATATCATCAGGCGACGCCATATGACACCAAGCCAAGGCCGTTGAGATCGACCTCGCCTAGAGCGTCACTATAACTAGGGGGCGGTCCGCGACCTTGGGCAGGAAGGCCCTCAAAGGGCCGCACAAGATTTGAGAAGAAACAGGGAGCAAAGGCAAGACACAGTGTTGGCGGCCCTTACGACCCCAAAGGATCGCCGCCTAGATATTATATCCACTTGCAGACCAGATACTTAATGTTTACTTAGCTATTAAGTATCATTAGTGACTAAGCTACTTCACGCCGCCAGTCTCTTACTTAGCTCTTAAGTTTACTCTTCCTATAAAAGGAAGTCTTGTGTAACCTAAAACATTGATACATTCTAATGCAAAAAACAGGCCAAAGCTCTGTGAAAAGAACTGCTCTTCCTCCTCTTATCACCGCCGCACACCTCTGGCTAGCATACACTTAATCACCCCCCAAACAAGCCAGATATCCACAGCACAAACGCCACTAAAACAACCGTGATGATTTATGCATCATCAACTACTAACTATCACTCGGTCATGGTATGTTTTAGTGCCTCTTCCGAAGTATTCCATAATAATGTTGTATAGTCAGGGGCATTGTCGTCTTTTGTTGAGATTTCCATTAATTTATTAGACCGGAAATTTGTGAATCCTTACTGTTGTTAAATAACGGTTCCCTAAATTAAGTTGTATTTTCAGGCATTTATTGATGCGGTTTGGCTAGTAATGGTTGTACAGGTCACTAAAAGGTTGTACTTGACAGACTGTGGAACAATAAAGTATGGCCCGTACCTATAATACCCTTATCACCCCTACATTGAACAAACCTAACCCTAAATTGAAATTGAACAACCCGTAGTCCTAAATTGAAGAACCCAAACTATAATTGCAATTGAAGAACCCCTAGCCCTAAATTGAAGAACACAAACCAAATCCTAAATTGTAATTGAAGAACACAAACCCGAATCCGAAATTGATGAACTCAAACTCTAATTGCAATTGAAGAACCCCTAGTCCTAAATTGAATAACACAAATCTAATTGAAAGAATTTTGGGGATTTTTTTTTTTGATGGAATTTGGGTTTTCTTTTTTCTTTAATGGAGATAGGAGGCGGATGGAAATGGTGGGGAGTATGCTAGTCATTTTTTTTTATAATGTTTTTAGTACTCAATAAATGAGATACTCCCTATGTTTTTTTTAGGTGTCGCAGAGAGAAAATTCACACAAATTAAAAAAGTAATTAATATGTCTAAAATATAGTATTGAAAATATAATTTTTTTTTATTGAAAATGTAAATACTTTGTTGGTAAATGTATTTTTAGTATTAGAATTGTATTTTTTTTATTGGAGATGTAAATATATTATTGGTAATTGATGAAAAATAATAATAAATGATGTATTGAAAATATACAATGACCCCTTCAAAAAAAAATATAATGATAGATAAAAAAAAACAAAGCAAGTTCTGAAATATGACAGATAAAAAAAACGAAGGGGTAGTAATTAGAGAAAGCAAAAAAAAAAAGGAACATGGTTTGGGTTTAGGTTTGGGTCCAGTATATCACTACCGCTTTATGTTTTTTTTTAGGAAAAAAAAAGCCGAGAGAGACGGTTTACATCTTATTTATGTAAAAAGGACAAGAAAATAACGACACTGGTTGTAAAGGACAAAAAGTAATGTATATCCAAAAATACCCTTTATTACTATTTTCTTCTAATTCTAATACTAAAACCTAGCCGACTCTTTTTTTTTTATCCTCATTTGTGCGGTTTCTGATCAAAAATCCAAACCCTTTTTTTCTCCTCTTCTTCTCCATGACCGTTTTCAATGAATCCCCTTGAAATCCGGCCATCTCGTTTCGAGTATCAGATATCCGGTCATCTTGAAATTCGGATATCGGTTTCTCTGTTCATCTCATCCTCTGTTTATTCGAATCGTTGCCGACTCCGGAAAAGTCGCACCTTTGTTGTCCTCCATGGTGTACATTTTCGATTATCGTGAGAATCGTAGATTGACTCTTCAATTCTCAAAGATTTACGGCATCATATACGAGAGATTAATTCGGTGAAACCGTTTTATCCCTATCTGTTTTCTTTTGATTTTATAATTTTGGGTGAAGCCATGGCAATCGAATCGAGATTCCGGTGAAGCCATCCTATCTCATTTCTCATTTCTATCCCTATCTGTTTATGCTTTTTTGATATATACATAATAATGTAAGTATTTAGTTGCAATGTAAAAAGTTTGAATGCTTTTTGCATCCGGAAAGAGACGGATTAATCTTTTTTTTTTCATTTTTTTTTCATGTTTGGTGTATTACTATTACGATTGAATGTGGAATGAGATCCGAGACTTAAAACCTATCGGCATTCTTTGAAACTTACATAAGAATCGTGTTAGATGAATGAATTGGCGATAATGGAGACGTTGAGCTTTTCGTTGAAGATCAACTTTTCGAGATCTAAAGAGTGGGGTGGCGTTTTCTGACTTGGGGTGGGATGGGATGGCCTAGGGTGGCCGAGGTTTGGCGGCGGAGGTGAACAGATTTATTTGTTAATTACTGAAGATAAATTTGGGATCGTAAACAACAACGCGAAGAATATGTAAACAACAACGTAGTAACATTTGAACGATTTAAGTAGTAACATTGCTACATAATGTAGTAACACTCTAAACAATCGTAGTAACATTTCACGAAAAATATTCTAACATCTGTAAAATGAATCGCCACTAAAATTTGAACATTTCCAAGGAAAATGTAGTAACGTTTCGGGTATTTTTCTATGAATGTGCACGATCTTAAAGTACACAAATCCTCTATCGGGTTCCTTCCCAAGTAGGGTATAGAAAGAGTAACGTTTCGGCATTTTTTCTATGAATGTGCACGATCTTAAAGATACAAATCCTCTATGGGGTGCCCCTTCCCAAGTAGGGTATAGAAAGTCGTCATCAGAAACAATGGAAACGCGAAAAACGGAGTGGTATATATATATATATATATATATATATATATATATATATATATATATATATTAAACCGAAAGTGAGTTAAAAATCATTATCATTAAGGGTGTTTTGTACACTATTATTGTTTTGTCCTTCTCAACCATATTTTTTTTTTTTTGTCCTATTTCATCATTTGTAATCTTATTTTGTCCTTTAGGCCCATCACCCGTTTTTTTTTATTGGAGAATTTGAGATAATAACACAGTTTGGAATATTTTCAATTAACAAGACACCGACATATTATTCTAGAGAAAAAAACAACTTCTACATTTTTTATAGGCTAAAGCTAGGAGGTGTTTTTTTTTCTTTCTCTTTCCTCCAAAATTTTCGAACACCCATACCTTTTGATCTAGAGATCCAAACACGATAAAAATTTCACATAGAGATCCAAACATGATAAAAATTTCACTGAATTTTTTATTTTTTGATGCTGTTTGTTTTGAGACTTAGTTCGATATAAGTCATCATCGCTTTTTAAGTGAGATTCATCATCAAAATTCACCCAGTCAATCTTCCCAGTGAATCCCGAAAATCATTGAATATCGACAGTGAGTTTCGAACAATAGTGAATTTCGATCGCGGATTTTCTGTAATCACGTCGGAATATGTTGAATGTGTTTCAAAATAAAGAAAGATAAAATAAAAAAATTGGAAAAGAATTTTCAAATTGGAGTTATATTGATAGATTTGGGTATTTAAAAGATGAAAATAAAGAAAGTGTGTTGATTGTTTTTAAAAATGCGTCAAGAATATTATAAATTAAAAATAAATTAATTTTATCTTTATGCGAAAAAAATTGAAAAAGCTGTTTTTTAAGCCTCCTCATTATCCATTTTTTTATTTTAGTAGTGGCGGTTTAGCTCTCCGGGTTTTTTTTTCCTTGCTTTTGTTTTTTGAGAAAGAGGGGGCAATTTAGTCAAATGTGGGCTTAGGATTTTCAGGCGGTCTATATTAACCTCTTCCGTCAAGTTGTCTCGTTTGCTCAGATCTGGTCTTCCCCAACAGGTAATTTTCTACATATTCGTTTATATGTATCTTCGCTGCCCAAATTGATTTTGTATTATTTATGTATATATGATATAGATATAATATTTTATATTGGGTTCTTAATTAGAATTAGCTAATTACACAATTAAACGTCAAGAGTTAGACCAAATAAGACATGAAAGGAGACGATAAAAAATAAAATATATGACTCATATTATGTATCTTGGATGATGCGGTTTCTGATATCATTCAGCACATTGGATTCATTTAACCGGCCACTTTTTTGGGGTTGTTTTTGTTGTTGGATAGAGTGTCTTGGACATTTTTTAGTAGAAGCATGGACATGTTATGATCTAATCTAAGCCTCTGTTTGTTTACCGCCTCTGTTTTTTTAGGAGGTTTTTTGGGAGTTTTTATTGTGTGCAAGTGGTATTATTTTATATTATTATTTTTTAATAATAAATACATATGGATGGGGTAGAAAGGGTTGCGTTAACGTTAATCATAATAAATGATGTTGTCGTAAAAAAAAAGTAAACAGTCGGCTCTCCTTCTCTCTTCCACCTCCAGTTTTTTTTTTTTTTTTTCCTTCACATCTTCACGTTGGAGCAGCCATGGAGGCGCTTGATTCACCAACATTCTTATGTGAATCGCCAAAAAGCAAGTGATATATGGAAATCATTCTCAAAACTTCAGATGCTTTTCTCTTGCTTGTGTTGTGTCCGTTTGTCAAAAATACACAAGATCGATCCATTTCTATTTTTATTTTTATTATTTGGTGATGAATAACAATCTTTGCAAACAATTTGGTGATGAAGAACAATCTTTTCTATTGAATTTGGGAATTAATTATATATATGGTTGCCTCGCTTAGTAAATAGAGTACATTAATTTAGCTAGACTCTTTTGTTGGGAACTCTTCTAATCTAAAGTTCTAATTAGTTGTAACTCTAATTAATTAGTTAACTGCCGCCATCTAATTAGTAAGCCTAAGCCCTTTGTTTTGGCAACTCTCTTTGTTTTGGGAACCCTTTTTAATCTATAATTAATTACGCCTAAACCTCTGTGTTTGGCAACTGTTTTTGTTGGAACTGGTATCTTGTTATTACATATGTTTGTAAGTTGCCATACACCTTTTATAAGTTGCTACTGTGTTGGCAACTCTTTTTTTTGGAACCTAGTATAAAAGAGAGTAACTATCAATCACGGAGATGTTTTTCCCTAACATTTTAAGGCATGGGAGAATTGTTTTGGTGGGATTAGAGTAAATGTTATCTTGAAGAGATTTATTCGGTCGTTCGAGCTTTAGCTTTGTTTTGAAATTTGGAATTAGCTAAGTGACAAACTGATTCTTTTGACAAGGCAATTTTGTTTGTATTGTTTGGATTGCTATCATAAATTGTCTCCAAATGTTGGACATCTTCCTCATGTTTCCTAACATTAGCATGAACATCTCCAAAAGTGTCCTTATTCCGCTTCTTTGGACCTTGCTTCACCTTTTCAACTTGAACATGAAACCAACCATTCCATGTACACTTCCTTCAACAACCTTGTTCCAACTCTCCCAACCACTATTTTGAATTGATCATTGAGAGTTGCATGTTTTGGAATTTAAAAAGACGATGGACCTTTGTGTTGGTCATGAACAGCATATAAGATAGGAAATCTTTTAAGGCATTGTCTGTGCTATTTGTTTAAACATTGGTAATTTTGACAGCTTTTCGGTGATATTATTGATTTTGACAGCTTTATGTTTAACTATGCATCATTGCCTTACCAAGAGTGTTTTATAATGCAGTATTTATGAAGGAATCTAAGGGGAAGAGACCTTCACAAAGCGAGCCCCTCCCAAAGAGAAGAGTCACCATTCAGGCATGAGTTCATGTTTCAGGCTGTTTTTTCATTAATTCTTTTGTGTTGTGTTTGAAATTGTTCTTTCGCTTTTTCCCCGCTTTTCTCAACCATTGCTCTGTTAACATATGATACCACGAGTATCATCTTACGAATCCAACAACCACCCCGCAATCGTCAAGTAAGCGCTATTTTTTTGTATTGCGATTTGAGTGCCGTTTACTAAATAGTTAACATTGTAATTTCAACTCACGAAAGACTTTTTATTGCGAGATGTCGCGCCTCAAGAAGGCAAATGGTCGGAAACTAACACTAACCATTTCTGGACATTCTCGCTAGAATGTAAGCGCGTGTCGGCGCTCCGTATGATGGCAAAGGTCTTACTAGTATTTTCTTGAACCATGTTGTTCATCAAATGAGGACACGGTCAAATACTAAATACACCACGTGTCAAGTGAAAGAAAAACATAGAAGAATGAAGAAAGCAGATTGAATTTGCGTTCGAGCGCTTATCGGAACCATCTGGCGTGAAATTTGGAACTCGGTTGAAAACACCATTAGCGTCTCTCTCGAAAAATTTCATGATCTTTCGGTAAGCTAATTTCTCCCCAAATATGCATTACAAATATAATAGTGTCCTTATATTTTCACGATCCGGTATGTATCCAAAAATGCTTCACATATAAACAGGACATATGACACGGTTCTATATTGCTTGTTTGTTGAAATCCTAAAAGATAAATAAAACCATGTGTGATGTCCAAAGCTTGTTCTTTACTGAAAATGCCCACATAATAATAATAATAATAATAATAATAATAATAATCCCTTATGATGCACTATTATTTCATCTCAACTAGACTGGATGACTTTTTTTTGGGATTACAGCTTGTCATCTATGATTTATACACTATAAATTGATTGAAAACGTAATGCAAATATGCAATTTGGCTGTACTTTGTATTAGTCTCATAATATGTATTACTCTTACCTCACTTGCAGAAATGTAAAAATTTCAAAAAGTTCTTGAAGAAGGGTTTGCCGCGATGCGACGATATGAATGAGCTATGGATCGGGGTGGAAGCGACGGGTGCATTTGCACGCAGCTTCAACGATGCCCCTTTGTCGAGCGATGGGGAACAAGAACTGTTGCGTAGGGAATTCCACCATGGAGAAGCATCATCACAACGTGTGAGAATTATGGCAAAGTAAAGAGTAAAGGTAAAAGCCACGTGCGCTTTGATACACGCGCTTTCCTCGCCGCCATACTCACGGTCACAATCGGGAAAGAGCGGCTCACGTTCATCGATGAATGGTTCACATTCTAGCAATGCCAACGACACGTCTATAAAAGATCAGGCATTGCTAGCATACCTGCGCAGATGTGAGGCAAAGGCGACAGCAATGATGTGTGGTCCCTTGGTCGTGTTCTTGATGAGATCAAGGGTATGGAGGAGCTTAAAGACAACGAGGAAACATTCCTCATCGATTTTATTCAAAGCCACAGACTTTTATGGGGATAACGCGTTCGGCCGTGAGGCGTTCATGCACCGCCACACAGACAAGATTGTGGTTTGTCATGGAGAATTTTCAATGATGAGAAGTGTATCTTGTCTATTTGAGTACCGGATAAAACTATTTGCGACTTAAACATTGATTTGCAAACATTTATCTGTAATCGTTATTCTTTGTTTGGGTACCGGTTGTTGTATTTGTGAGTTAAACGTTAAACATTATTTGTAACCGTTATTGTTTGCATTAATCATTTAACCTCTTTCACTTTTAATCATTTAATCATCCTAGGTTTGATCGTTCTGTAGAAAATGTGTCCTTTCAATTTAGGAAACGAATAAAACATCGCTGGATTTATTATTGATTTTGATAGTTATATCCTACGATTTATATTATGCTCCTACACTTTTACGTGAGATTTAAAATGTATTTAACATGTCCCTACAGCTAAGGTGATCCTTTGTTACATAAATATGAAAAATTATTTGTATTCCAAAGAAAGAAAAAAAAACTTGGACAAAACTTAACTGTCGGCCATTACCCTCTCAGCCACAAGTTTTGGTTCAACTTGGACAAAATTTCAACATGCTTTTCTTTCACTTTCTTTGCAAACATTATTATACTTTTCCTTTCACTTTCTTTACATAAATTATTATGCTTTTGTTGGTTCTTTTCCTTTATATGTATCAGTGATGGATGAATAAATTTTGTACAATTCTCCCTCCTCTTCCTCCGTTCCCCAACGGTAGTGCATTGCTTCAATTTTATTTCTTAGGTAACTATAAACATATTATTGTTTAGCAATTTTCTGTACTTGTATTTCTAAATTTCCTATACTTATGTTTGTAATAACTAACGTTGAAGATACTATGTCATAATATAGATGGATCCGCGAGAGATTATCAGCTCATAATATAGATGGATCCGCGAGAGAAATAAGAAAGCACGACTCGGTGATTGTATTAATGCTAAAAAAAGCAATCAAAAGAAGACATTGGACCAAGTTTTCTATCTTATCATTCCTTCTTATTATTATCTTTACTTTGGCAGCAACACACACACACACACACACACACACACACACACACACACACACACATATATATATATATATATATATATGAAGAAATTTCTGATCCGAGTTCAAAATGGTCCAGTTTTTTAATCTCTACCGTTGAACATGTACATAAATGATTGTATCGTCGGATCATTTTTTTAATACACCATAACTAATATGTATTTTAACACACATAATCAACTCTTTTAACCTACTAAACCTGCAACCCTTTTGCCTAAAAAAATAACAAAACAAAACTTCATTCAATCATTTTTTATCCTGATGATCGATCATCAATCACCAAGGACTTTTTATTTTTAAATTATTAGAATAAATCGACTTTTCGATTTATTTTATTTTTATAAACTAATTTTGATTCTAACGTTTTTTTTTTATATCTACATAATTTGCTTCGATAGTTCCTCCGATAGATGATTGTGGCCCGATTGCTAAAACTCTAAACCTTGAATTGATTCTTCACAATCGATCATAATTTCTACGAAATTAACAAATATTTTTATGCAATCGGTAATCGATAATTGAAGGTGAAAGAAGAAGGAAAAGAGATAAGAGAAAGAAGAATATATAAGCAGATAAAGGTCCAATAAATATTTTTGGTCAATTGAATCCAAAACATATATGTGCCATATTGTAGAAAAATGTTCTGCATCTCAGTATTGGCAATGGACTCCAAAAAAAATTAAAAATGTGTGCTGTTGCTGATTTTTTTTTGCTGCGTCTTTTTTTTTTTTAGTTGATGATTTTATCAAGTTAAAATCTTTTTTATGGTACACAATATATAATAATACATCACATCAATTTAACGGTTTATATTATTTTAAAAATGATCCAACGGTAAATTGGATATGATCAGCTTTTTCTATCTTGATTTGGACCGTAGTATTTTATATATATATATATATATATATATATATCTTAGCACGACTAAATTGAAGAAACAATACTTCTATTAAAATGCACACGATAACAACATAACTATGTCAAACAAAGGCGTGGTCTTACCACTACTGTTTAATATGAATGGAAACATACTAATGATGTCTACTTGCCCACATTTCATTAGCCATATTATCACGCATAGCGATCCAATCCCGCTAAATCGAAGGTGTAGATTCAATTGGTATAAAATCGCTAAGGTCGGAAGGCCATTGTTTTCGTTCGTCTCCTCTCGCTCGCGTAAGTAAGTAAATCGATAAGATGATTGTATGATTCACTCCCGACTCTATCCAATATTATATTATGCAAAAGCAGCGCAACTAATAACCATATTCACTTGGTGAGTGAAATAATAATTGTTCATTGGACCTTTAAAAGGGAAATTTCTTCTTCCACGCTCCGTATGCTCGTTAGATGACATTCCGTAATTTTGCATGACTATGGTTAAAACGTTCCTCTTTGTTTCGCTCTTCTTCTCAGGACCTTCCCATTCGGGCATATGATACCGTTGTTGTCTATACGGTGCCAAGAACCAGGCATATTCGTAAATGCCAAGTCGACAAGATAAAATTGTCCTACAATAAAATCCAAACCAGTGAAATCCATTCAATTTGTGAATATGACGTATAAATAGACTGATAATGCTACCCATAGTAATAACTCACTTCTTTGTTGTGTTTTTCCACCATCAGCCCTATTTTCAATTACATTACTAGTAAAACAGAGAGAGTGATGCAGAATGGTTAACCTGATCGGGGGCGAGGGAAAGATATTGTTTCTGTTGCATAGGCATGGCGGAAAACCCGAGCGTCATGCGCACTACCTTCCCAACCACAATGGACGTGAACAAAACGCATATCAAGATCACATACGCCCATGACATTTTGACATATGGTTGCTTTTCGTGTTCTAAAGGCAGGTTGTTTCCACTTGGGCACGTAAGCTGGAATGAATGTTCCATCTAATGCTCCAATACAACCCTGTATAACACAAAATAGTTAATACTCTTGGACATTCAAGAAAATTATACTGCAGCATTGGATAATATGTTGACATGCATACCCGGAACCAAGGATCAAACCTAGGATCATTTAATATTTTGGGATGACATACATTGTGTTCCTTCTGATAAATTATGGTTGGCGCAAGTGCACACAACGCTCTACCGATTTGCTTTATATGTTTGTGAACGGTTTGAGGGGAATGTTGGAAACGTTCCGCGACAAATCGTTGTGTAGACTTTTGGCCAACGGCGAGCAAAAACATTCCTAGTGCCTCATGTATGCCAACCCTGCACTTCTCTCGACTGCGTAGTAATTGCCTTGGAGCAAAGATGTCCGCAATCCGTAGAAATGTGTCACTATTCATCCGGAAAGTCTCATGTATTCGTTTTGGGTGACCATTTAGCAACTCAAGTATCCAATGAGCACCGGTAAACAAAGAAGTTCTACATGGAGTCCTACGCGGGACAGGAACTTCATCGTCGCTATCAACAATAAGCAGCCATTCCATAAATTCGTCATCCGAATCCGGATCAGCCATCGACGTACAACTGAAAAACACAAAAAATGGATAAGGTTGATGTAAAATCCACACTAATATTACCACACTAAAACACCACATTAATATTACCAACAAACATATGTAAAATACTAACAAGATACTAGTTCCAAAAAAAGAGTTGCCAACACACAGTAGCAACTTATAAAAGGTGTATGGCAACTTACAAACATATGTAATAACAAGATACCAGCCCAACAAAAGCAGTTGCCAAACACAGAGGTTTAGGCGTAATTAATTATAGATTAAAAGGGTTCCCAAAACAAAGAGAGTTGCAAAAGCAGTGGCTTGAAGCTTACTAATTAGATGGCATGAGTGTTAACTAATTAGGAGTTACAACTAATTAGAACTTTAGATTAGAAGAGTTCCCAACAAAAGAGTCTAGCTAAATTAATGTACTTTCTATTTACTAAGCACATAACGGGATAGGATCTGCATTGTCTAAAATTTCTGCCTAACTTCCTCGTCCATCCTAAAATTGTGTCGTTTCACTTAAGCTGCGACCTTTTATTATAAAAAAAAATGACGGATAGTTTCTCTACTTCATTCTCAACTTTGCAAATGGCGTTTCACCCTCCTCTCAGATTTATGAATCAAATCACGTCGAACTGAAATAGTGGACAAAGGGAGATGGGGAGATGGCTATTAATTCTTGCTTGAATTAATCTTTAGCTTTCCACACCATTTTGTTTCTTTCAAGAAAACTCCATCTCCTTCCATTCATGATAAGATTAGATTAATTTTTCTAAAATTAAAAAAATTATCTCCATAAACTTTTGTTTGGGGTTCATAACCATTCTAATTCTATCATTCCTCAAGTTTTCTCCCTTTCCGCCATAAACATATGTGGGGGGACTGGGAAGTCATTCATGGCTACTTTCAAAGCCCATATTAGACAGGAAGAACTTGGATTTAATTTTGAAGGGCAAGGGTGACGCTAGATTTTATGGGAGATTGGAGATGAAGAGTGCCGACTTGGGTAGCACGGCTGACATTTTTGATGATTTGTATTAGCCCCATGGCCACGGATAGCCAACGAATATGTACAGAGGGATAATAGAGGTGAAGGTAAAAGCATTTGCAATTTTTGGGATACATTAAGGGAAAGACAAATACTCCAAATTTTAATGAAACGACACTGTTTTAGGATGGACAGGAAGTTAGATGGGAAATTTTAGATGCAATGAGATCCTTTACTAAGCGAGCAACCATATATATAATTAATTCTCAAATTCAATAGAAAAGATTGTTCTTCATCACCAAATTGTTTGCAAAGATTGTTATTCATCACCAAATAATAAAACTAAAAATAGAAATTTGGATCGATCTTGTGTATTTTGACAAACGGACACAACACAAGCAAAGAAAAGCATACAAGTTGAGAATGATTTTCATATATACTGTTTTTGGCGGCGATTCACATAAGAATGTTGGTGAATCTGGCGCCTCCATGGCTTTCTCTCAACGTGAAGATGTGAAGGAAAAAAAAAAAAAAAAGCTGGAGGTGGAAGAGAGAAGGAGAGCCATTGTTTCACTTTTGCTTTATGATGCAGATTTATTATGATTAACGTTAACGGCAACCCCTTTCTACCCCATCCATATGTATTTATTATTAAAAAATAATAATATAAAATAATACCACTTGCACACAATAAAAACTCCCAAAAAACCTCTCAAAAAAACTACAACACAAAACAAACGGAGTTCATTTGTTTCTCTGAGTTCATTTCAAAGTTTTATTTTTATTTTTTTTTTTTTTTTTGTTTTTTTTTTTTACTCTTGGCTTATGGGTATTTGGGTGTTGTTGTTGTTGATAGGGGTGAACAAAAATTCTAAAAACCAAAACCCAACCGGCCGAACCAAATCGAACCAAACCAGAAAGGTATAAATCGTGGTTTTTGGTCGGTTTTCATTTAACTAAAAACCAAACCGTTCAATACAATTTGGTTCCAATTTAAGAAGATAAAAACTGTTTAAAACCCGGACCAAAACGGATTATATATACACAAGCACACACGTATATACACACATATACCTAAATCTATTTATACTTTAAAACATCAATGTGCTATTTTTGGTCCAACCCAACCTGTTTAAACTTTATATTTGTAATGTATTAATGATCAATTACTAATTTCATATCCTAATGATTCAGATTTAGTTGACAATCTCACAGACTTTTCTTCAAGTTTTAATCATTTAAGAGAATCTCTATTACATATCAGTTTACAACTCACTATGTAACATCCCGATTTTTTCGAATTAAGTATACCCAAGATTTATTCTTAAAAAGCGGCTATATAATAGTATTTTAAATACTTTTTACAACATAAATTTAATTACTTTAAAAGAGCGTTTATGATTTGTATTGTGGGTAAATATGTAACTAGCTACGGGAGTTGTTTATACATAAGACATTTTTCTAAAGTTAACATTATTACCAAATATATAATAAAAATAGAAAGTAAGTATATACTCTTAGGAATATATGCAATGCCTAGATAAGCCTGCTAAGAGAGTGGCTACAGTCCAGTTGGTTAATGGTCCAGTTTTTTAATCTCTGCCGTTGAAAAACTATATACATAATGATGTACGTTGGATCATATTTTTAGTACACCATAATTAACATGCACAATAACACACTAAATCAGTCTTTTTAACCTGCTAAACCGGTAAAAACACATTCACCTAAGAGGCTAAGGTTGGTGTACGTAATTCTTCCAGTTTGCCCTATAAGCAAAACGCCAGCCATGTCTACCCCCGGGCCGGGTCTTTTCGCTCCATGCCGTCAATCCTCCATTCCGGCCGTCAATCACCACATACTAGGGCGCCTTATCGGCACCATCTTACAGCTTTAGGATTGTCTTTCATCAAAGTGTCATAGGGAGGATTCCCCACGAAGATTGTTGCCGGATTTCATTCAAATACTCTCTGCTCGTTCAGGTTTTAATTCTGCGTTCTTGAATTTTTGCTCGTTTATTTCAGTATATTCTTCGTAACTTGCTCGATTTACGCTCGTTCGCTTTTACCTTCATGAATTGTCACAATTAGGTAAAGTTTGAGCTAAAAGAATCGATTCTTGGTTTTGATTCATAATTTAAATCATTTGCTCGTTTTTTCATATTCTTCATAACTTGCTCGTAATCGCTCCTTGATTATACTTGCATGAATTCTCACAATTAGGTTAAGTTCGAGCTAAAAGAATCCATAAGCTGGTCTTAATTTCGCAATTTGAATCGTTTGCTCGTTTCTTCATATATTCTTTGCCTTCGCTTCAGAAATTTGTATGTCTTCCTCGGCTGATTGGTTTTTCTCAATCTCATTTGCTAAATTGATGACCTGTCTCGGGATTAGGTAGTGATTATTGAGGAATTTATTTAAGTTTAAGTTCTTCAGTTGTCGTTGCAAACGAAACTTTTTGGGAGCTGGGGAATGGTCAGGCAATTATCCTTGGACCGCTTTGAGAATGAGAGTAGAGCGAATGATCACTCCATAAAATCCACTATTAGATTGTTTCGGAAAAACAAGTATTATCACTCGTTTTTATGTATGATAAGTTCGATAATACTTATCGGTGATAATCCAAATCGTTCTCGAATTTCTTAAACGATCATCAACTAATTTTGTTTCCTCGATCCGATTTGGATAATGCCTTGTTG